>SJYA01000606.1:143768-239995 GCA_006410615.1 Neotragus moschatus | reverse complement strand
CTTGCCACATCTAGAGAAAGCCCACGTGCAGCAAGGAATACCCAGAGCAGCCAAAACTAAATAAATAAATAAGATTGGGACGATAGAAAGGGTAGGTATTATGCAATCGCAATAAAGACCTTAGCAACCTACTCTAGACCTCTAAAGTTTACAAGATCATTCAGTTTTGGCAGGGACCCCAGATGTCCAGTCACTGGATACTGGCTATTCCTGAAGTGGACCAGGGCCTGAGGACAGTGACTCACATCAAATGATGCAGTTCCTGAAGAGAGCTGAGGGCTGCTCACTGGGCATCACTCCCAGCAACCCCCTCGCAGGGAGGAAGGAAGTGTGCCTGTCCTGAGGGGTATCTGGGTAGAATGTAGTAACATTCACTACACAAGTTCAATGAAAAATGAGGTAATTTGTGTGTGTGTGTATGTTGACCCACACTTTGTGTTATTATTATTTTAAAAAAATATTTACTTATTTGGCTAAATGGGGTCTTAGCCGCCACTGGCCGGATCTTCTATCTTCCTTGCTGCATTCTGGATCTTCATTTGCAGCCGCGAACTCTAGTTGCCATAAGCGAGATCTAGTGCCCTGACCAGGGGCTGAACAGGGCAAGCCAATTGTATGCCAACTCCCCTGCACTGGGAGCCGGGAGTCTTAGTCATTGGACCATCGAGGAAGTCCCCGTGTTGTTTCCAATGTGATCACTGATTTAACTTATTTGGGGACAAACTACTAATAAAACCTACCTGCCTGCTTGCGTTACCTTTCGTTTTGGCACTCAGCAGGATTTCCCCTCTCCTGCTTCCCACCCCCAGCTCCTCTCCACTCTGGCCGCCAGAGGCCTGGGAGCTCCATGGGCCAGAATCTCTAGCCCAGGAGGTTCGAGTTCAGGTTTCGGGAACCGGAAACAACTGCTCCAGGCTTGAAAAAAAGCTGCGGCCGCCCTTTTCACGTTCTGCAGGCAGTAGGAGCAAAGGCCCGGGTTTCAGCAGAGAAACTGCAGCGGCTTCTGGGCTTTTTCCTGTGAATCTTCTGCCTCAGTTTGCAGAGCACAGTTCAGCCCAGAGTTTCGCAAGGTATCAACATCACCTGGGAGCCTGAAACAGTACAAATTCTCAAAACGACTGCAGACCCACCCGTCCAGAAGCTCTGGAGGTAAGCGTTTTCCTGAGTCCTCGGGTTGATTCTATAACTAGAGTTTAGAACCTTTGGAGCGTGTTTTAATACAACAGATCATGGTGTATTTTTCAAACTGGGTTGGTTTTCAGAATTACCAGGAAAGACTCTGAAAACTACAGATTCCTGGGTCCCATCACATATCTCCCTGTAAATAACACTCTACAGGAAAAGGCCTAGTGAATCTGTAGTCTCATGAGGATCCCAGGTAGTTCTGATTGTCAAGTGAAGAAACTGTGGTCTCCCCAATTTCTTGATTAAACAAGCATTCCCTTTTCCTTAGAGTTGCAAAGGTAAGGAAAAGCCATTATAGTTTAATGAAAAAGGTGTGACTTGTTTGGAAAAGTGTGCTCATGCAACATAACATCCCTTTTAAAAACTTGCAGTCTGCAGTTTTGTATTTCTCAGCACCAACTTGGGATGACTTCATCACAGTCACTTAAAATTGCATATACCCGGGCTCGATTCAGACTTATTGAACTTGATGTCAGGGCGTGGGTCCTGTCCAACGAACACATCAGCACATGAAAATTTCAGAGGCACCAGGCAAGTTTCCCCTAGTTTATTCTGGACCATGTGAAAAAGTGTCAACTAGATGTGCTATTTATACCACATGCAAATATGAGAAAAGGATACCTACACAGAGGGCTGCTATTAGCTCTGAGTTTTAATTTCTTCATGGGTAGATGAGACTGTGGAAATAGATGATCTCCAGTTCCTCTTTCTTGTTCTAAAGTGTTTTGACTCAATTGTGTATTTATCAGCCTGTACACATAGTCACTTCCAGGAACCGTAAATGACGTTATATGGTTTTCCTTGGGCTTCCTGCTTGACCACATCATTTACTGTATTGACTAGAGTCAAGTATTTCAAATTTGTCACTCTTGGTGCAAAACAAAGGGGAAAGAGACAGGAGTGCCACAAATATTTAATTCGTGTTTTGATCCGTTTCTTACATATTTATTGTTTCTTTTTTCTCAAAATATTCAAAATGATCATATTATTGTAAAGTCTTACAAGATAACTGAATTAGATTTTACTTCCGAATGAAAATATTAACTACTTAAAACAGCAAAAAGTCAATAATATGCAAAGCTTTCTATTTTATCTCAGTATCTGATTTTAATCAAATATTCCTTATTATAAAAATGTAATTTATACTAATGTTCTTTTAATGGCTAATGGATCTGTATGTTTAACCATTCAGACATTTTATGATTGTTTTTACCCAATTTGTCTCCTTAGCTTATGAATAAATAAAGATAAGCAATCTGTACACTTAAAGAGAAACTAACTTGTATTGAGAAGTGTTAATACCATGTCTTGCATTGGTGTTTAGTAAATGTTTCTTGAATGGTTCTTAGTTACTCCACAAATTATTTCTGACAAAACAATGATTTTTCAAAATGCCTTTGCATTATATGAACTATAAACAGTAAATCCAACTATGGGCTTACAGATGCTTCATCTTCAGGTCTTTTTGTCTACAGTTTTAATGTATTTAAAAATAATTTCCCATTGCCATGAAATGTTGGAATTGTNTTAGTTACTCCACAAATTATTTCTGACAAAACAATGATTTTTCAAAATGCCTTTGCATTATATGAACTATAAACAGTAAATCCAACTATGGGCTTACAGATGCTTCATCTTCAGGTCTTTTTGTCTACAGTTTTAATGTATTTAAAAATAATTTCCCATTGCCATGAAATGTTGGAATTGTTCTGGATAAATTAAGAGTTCTAAAGAGCGTGGAAGTGGCAACTGTGAGATTGTAGTAGAAACCACAGTTTCTTTTGTAATGGAGTTTTGGCGTGTGCAGGGGCCATCTTACTGAATGCAGGTATATCAGGAAATCTTTGGGTAAAGATACAGTCAAGCAAGCATCCAAAATTGATTGAGTTCTCATGTTCCATGGTTTAATCTGGAATAAGTTAATAGAAAGTGTTGTTTGTTGGCTTTTCCTGCCAGTTTTTAAGATTCTCCCCAAAGCTAATTTAACAGCCACTTACTACTAGACTATTCCAGCCTGATAAAGTGTTCTGAGTTAATGATAAGAAAAGTCCAGAGCTATGGGTCACAATCCAATAAAGCCAAGTCTGTTTGCCTTCAGTGCTCAGTTCACAATCTGTTTGTTGAGCCAGATTTTTTTTCTCCTAATTGGGAAAAAAACCAGGCAGTTGCTTCATCTCAAAACAGCATCATTTCATCTTGATGGTTTTATTTTTCTATTCATAGTTTTGGTGATGTTTGATACTGGTACATTTTTAGAAATAAAAGTCTGTGCTGCTAAGTTTTGGCTTTTGAGTATATTTCATTTTGTTGTTGAAAATAATACTGGTGTATAGTTTGTACAAAACATGCCAAGCATTTTAAAACATGTGATTTTAAAAAATTATTCAATATGAAAATTCCTTGCTAGCCATAAGACTTGATTCATCAGTTGACATAAGAAAGGTTAATGTGCTAAGCAGAAAAAGTATTACTAAGAATTTTGACATTGTGGAAGTCATTTTTTTTAAAATACTGAAATTTATTTTATATGAACAGCCATTAAACTCCTGACCTAAGTTATATTTGATTATACAGTTAAAGTAAAGGTAGGGTTTAACTTTTAATAAGAGCTTTGAAATGATTTGTGTACATTCGAGAAACACATCAGGCTTGACTAAAATCAAAATTTCTTCGGTAATATTTTTCCAGAGAAAAACGACCTTTTTTAAACTAATGAAGGTTCCTAAAGAATTGAAAAAACAATAGTATCACAAAAATAATACTGAATCAACATGATTGGAGTTTGACTGAGTTACGACATAGCTGACCAACCCCAGATGCCGGGTTTGTCATAAGTGGCAGACTCATTTTAGACAGAAACATTGGTCAGTCATGATTACGGTGGGCAAGCTTTTTCTAAATCATGAACCATCATATTATTATATATTCTCTCATTCTAAATTACTTTAAAAAAACATAAGAGTTAGTATACATTGTATTTTGAGGAAATCCTTCAAGGCTCTATTTACGTCTCACATCTGTGATAAAATCCTACCATAGTTTCTTCATTTTTGTTTCCATTTTTATGTTTTTACAGTACACAAGGTGTGAAACTAAAAATATTCTATGTATCTAAAGTAATAAAAGAATAAGAAAAGTCAGTTCCTCTAGTAAAAAAAATAAATCATTTTTAAAGTTCTCATTTCCAAATTGATTACCTTAGACTAGTGGTTCTTGAAGTCTGGTTTTTGGACCAGCAGCAGCGCCTCAGTACCTGTTATACATGTAAGTTTTCAGGTCCCACTCAGGCCTACTGAATCAGCAGCTCTGAGAGTTGGGGCCATCAGAGCCTTGACAAACTCTCCATGGACTTCTGAAGCCTACTAAAACTTGAGATCATCTGCCTTTGACTGTGAAGCCTAAATTAACAAGCTGAAATAGATAGGCCTGAATTTTGGGGTAGATTCATTGGCTCTTGTTGGATCTCAGCCCTCCCCGCTGATCCCTCATGGGGATGTTTCCAGGATCCCAACTCAGATAAGTTAAATCAGTATCTCTGTCTTAGCATCAGCATTTAAAAAGTTCTCTGGTGGTTCTGATGAGCTTCAGGATGGAGAGATGCTGTTGTAGGTCAGCCACTTACTGCAGATTCAGACAGACTAACCTGTGGTGGTTCCTGTTGCCTTTTATGTTGACCCTGCTTTTCTCTGTTACTCCACTGGCTGAAATACACAGAGCCAAAGAGGGTGTGATTTAGCTGCCAGAACAGCTTAGATACGACTTAACTCTGATTTTGGAAAATTTTGCATTCAATTTAAAAATCAACCCACTATCCCTTGGATCATCTACTAATGATATTTTTTTCCTCTTCAGCTTATCCCTTTCTAATTCATTTCCACATTATGTAGTCAGTGTTATCTTTTTTAAAAAAAAAGTTAGTGAAGTATAGTTGAAGAATGCTCAAACTACCACACAATTGCACTCATCTCACATCCTAGTAAAGTAGTGCTCAAAATTCTCCAAGCCAGACTTCAGCAATACGTGAACTGTGAACTTCCAGATGTTCAAGCTGGTTNACAGCCTCTCAGGTGCCCAGGAAATAGCCTCTCTGATGCTCTGAGGGATTGTTCTGAAGAGGTAAGGGAGGAGCTGGTATACATAGGAGTTTTTGCAACAAAAAACCAGGTGGCTGAATATCAAAAGATTATCATTAACTAGAGAAAAAAGAGACGTCTGAGGTTAATGAATTTAACACTTATCTACGTGTGGAAGATGTAAGAGTCTGAGCTCATTGAAATCGGTGCTCTGATGTGCACCTTAACTATTTAAGGCTAATACCCTGAACCAGGATGCACTGCCCAGGGACAGCTGCAGTAGCTGATGGTTTGTTGGTGACAACATTCTTTGTTGACTGATGTGGCAGGTGACATTCATGTCAGCGGTGCCTCCTCTTGGTTATAAAATCAACTAACATTTGAGAGTCGCTCCATGACGGGTCTTGTCCTATAGCACGTGGAGGGCTAATTCCTAGATGAGGCAGAGATTCTTTCGATAGGTCACTCAATGTGTTCCTTTTTGCCTTAGGCCCTGTTGATAATCTAAAATTCCCTGTTTCACCTGTTGGATTAGTCTGTGATAATCCAGGGGATGTTTCCCCTTATTGCTTCTTCCCATAATTAGAATTGGACTATTACAATTATTCTAAATGGAGCGATTTTTTATATATGTCAAGTATATATAATATTCATATATATGTATATAAACATATAAGTGAATATATATAAATTTACATATATGTAAATATATCAAATGCCTCAAGATTTTTGGTCTTCATTCATTCTGTTGGAGACCTATTTACACAGTGGATAATGCAAGAGACAATCTTACAAACTAGACAAAATAAGTCATACAGGTAGTAACATTAGTAAGATCCTACTATACCAGAGAAAGACAGAAAGCATAAACAATTTCGTAACAAAGAGAACAAATCAAAACAGTGATTAGTATAACTGGTTGAGTCCACAGGGAAGCGAGCTGGAGAAGCCAAGTTCTGGAAGGATCAGGTAGAGAGAAAAATGCTACATACAGCCTTTGTTTACAAAGTACACTTTATCAAGTATACTTTTTTGATACATAACTTGTTGATAAAAAANAATTTCGTAACAAAGAGAACAAATCAAAACAGTGATTAGTATAACTGGTTGAGTCCACAGGGAAGCGAGCTGGAGAAGCCAAGTTCTGGAAGGATCAGGTAGAGAGAAAAATGCTACATACAGCCTTTGTTTACAAAGTACACTTTATCAAGTATACTTTTTTGATACATAACTTGTTGATAAAAAATTATGTATCAGCCTGTGCGTACTGTTGTGCACTCATGTGGCCTCTTTCAACTCAAATCATTCCAAGCATAATCTTCCGATTTGTTGCTACTCTGTCTAGTCATTTTGTCTCAATTTCATAGCAAAAAAGCAGAAAGATAATGCATTTGTGTAGACCAGTAAAAGAGGCTAGGATGGCTCAATCTAATATATATATATATATATATGTATTTTTTTTTTAGGGACCTTAGAAATCATTTAAAATCTCAACCATTCTTCCTGATTCATCGTGTTGCAATTCCTTTAAGAAGTGAAAAGCTTTGGAAGGAGTGTTTAATATAAATTTACCAGACATTTATCATTCAGTGTAAATGCAGATCTGAGAGGCTGAATTTGATAGGTATGTAAAGAAAGAGCTTGAGTTTAGGGACATTGCTAGAAATTGAGAGAGGCGTGTGATCTGAGAGCAGTCACAACGGATCCACCCGCCCTCCTTCACAAAGGAGGACAAGAGCTTATCCTGATGACATTAACAACTGAGAAGGTAAAGGCTTACTGTGAAAAACTTAACAGAAAGGACAGAGAAAAGTTTTCATGATAGAACACACATTTCAAAGAGCCTGTAAATTCCAGATAAATATTTTATTATTTGAAATTTAGAGTTTATTACTTAGAAGCATTACAGACTGTACAGGGAAACCCCCTCTTCTTACATAGAAAGGATAGGTCACTTCCCAATTCAGGCACTTGGGTCACACGTCACTGGACTTAGCCACAATATTTGTTGGAGGGTATTCTGAAACACTGTGCTAGCCTGCTACAGATCTGATAAGCATTCACTCTCACGTATGGGATATCACAGTTGTCTTCATGTATTTATTGCCTGCTGCAGTGAGACATTTGTTTCGTAGTCCATGTAACCGCATACTGTGGTAATTGAGTCAGATCTGAACTCAGCTTTATTGTAAGGATGTGTGGTTTGCTTACCAGAAGTGTGGGAAGGTTCCCCCTTCCCCAGGCCTTTGGCAATATTTATTGTCACTGAGGATTATAGTATATATAGCAGGAATATAGTAGGTAATTCAGTTCATGTGTCAAATTAATGACTGTTTTATTTGGAATTTAGTCCATTCGCAATGTTGTGTTTGTAGGTGTAATCAAACATGATTCAGCTGTGCCTGCATGCTCAGTCGTGTCTGACTCTTTCGACTCCATGAACTGTAACCCACCAGGCTTCTCTGTCCATGGGAGTTTCAAACAAGAATACTAGTGTGGGTTGCCATTTCCTCCTCCAGGGGACCTTCCAGACCCAGGGATTGAACCTGCGTCTCCTGCATTGCCAGGCGGATTCTTTACCACCAAGCAACCTGAGAAGACCTTGATTCAGGTGTACATAGACCTGGGTCTAGTGTTTTTCACAGGCCTCCCCCTATAGGTTATTTCAGAGTGTTGAATAGGGTCCCCTGTTGTATACAGGTCCTTGTGGGTAATCTCATTTTCAACAACTGAGAGTGCATATGTTAATCCCAACCTGCTGGTTTATTCCTCCCCCCCAGTTTTTCTTCTTCACTATAACTAAGTTGGTTTTATGTGTCTGGGAGTCTGTTGCTCTTTTGTAAATGTGTACATTTGTATCCGTTTTTAGATTCTACCTGTACGTTATACTAAATGGTATTTGTCTTCCTCTATCTGACTTCCTTTACTTAGAAGGGCCTAGTGATCATCATACTATGTTGCAGCAGATGGCATTATTTCAATCTTTTTTTTTATGGCCGAGTAACATTCCCCTTGTCTGTATATAAATGTACCACAACTTCTTTATCCATTCATCTATAAATCGACATGATAGTTTTTTTCCCATCTTGGCTGCTCTAAACAGTGCTGCAAGGAACTCTGGAGTCATTTACAGGCCCTCAGGCCTTATGAGTAAGTGCAGTCTTGAGTCCCAAGACTGCTCATTCCTCAGAATAGTGACCGTAGCCCAGGTCACCCTGGGTTGAATATAGTAGGCATTTTATTTTATTTATCAAATTAATCATTATTTATGTTGGAGTTGGAGGAGACTCTTGAGAGTCCCTTGGACTGCAAGGAGATCAGTCCTGGGTGTTCACTGGAAGGACTGATGCTAANGACTGTGAAGAAAGCTGAGCACCAAAGAATTGATGCTTTTGAACTGTGGTGTTGGAGAAGACTCTTGAGAGTCCCTTGGACTCCAAGAAGATCCAACCAATCCATCCTAAAGGAGATCAGTCTTGGGTGTTCACTGGAAAGACTGATGCTAAAGCTGAAACTCCAATATTTTGGCCACCTCATGAGAAGAGTTGACTCACTGGAAAAGACCCTGATGCTGGGAGGGATTGGGGGCAGGAGAAGAAGGGGATGACAGAGGATGAGATGGCTGGATGGCATCACTGACTCGATGGACATTAGTCTGAGTGAATTCTGGAAACTGGTGGGGACAGGGGGGCCTGGTGTGCTGCGATTCATGGGGTCCCAAAGAGTCGGACACGACTGAGCAACTGAACTGAACTGATAAAGGTCACAACAAGCTGCTGTCAATATAAAAGAGCTTAGAGCACGTGTTCCCATGAGCCTTTCCTAGTTGATTCTGTCCCTTGAAAATGCTCCTCAGTATGGATCCAGCCCATCCCAGGAGGGAGACCTCTCAGGGTGGTTTCCAGAGAACTGGGGTCTACAATCTCCCAGAGGAGGAGTGTCAGATGATCCAAATGACTTTCTTTAAAAACTGCACAGTTTCAGCAATCATGACAGTGGTGACACTTGGTATTTTTAGTCTGAGACCATTGTGTGTATACCACGAAACAGCAAATGAGATAGGTTAGGGTATTTTAATTCATCTTGACTCCCTGAAAACCAGGATTCTGGGTGTGAAAGAAGGGAGACAGAGATGTATTATTAAAGAAGTCAGATAAAAACTCTATAGTCCTGACTTTGAACTAGAAAGATTAAAATTAAGTCACAAGGTATCATATCTTTAAATATATATGTATATTCTGAACAAATTTACTGCATGGTCTTATAAACAATGATCACCACAGTAACAACGAGCATCCCTAAGCACCCAGACAGTGACAGAGAAATTCCATTTTCCATTCAAAGAAACCAGAGCTTCTGAGAGAAAGGCCGATTCAAGGTGTGGGGCTAGAGATGTCCGGGATGGGCCTTGGACACTTCGACATACCAAAGAGTAAGGAAGCAACAGAAACAAGCAGGGTCATGTCACAAGGACTTGGGAACTGCAGACAGGTTCCCATTAGCAAAGACTGAATGAGCTGAGCTTTGAAAGAACTGTAATGTAATGGATCGAAAACTGTGAAATAAGTTCAAATCCATAAGTTCCATATGAAATGAAAGGGGAAGAAAACCTCCAAAGGGAAAACTAATTGGTCACCTTCTGACGAAGACCGAGAACAAATTCATTATCTTGAAAACTTGGTAAATAAAAGGAAAGAATCCAATGTTTACCCTGCTTTCCTGTATGAACTGTACTCCTGGGTAACTAAATAGATAAGAGGGAGGACCAGCTTACAACTTTTACCAGCTGAAAACTGAAAAGAACTGATATCTAGTAACTGTGCAAATTTAAAAAAAGAGAAAAAACAAACAAACAAAAAAAAAACAACAGGCATCTTGAGACCTCACGCCTTGAGGGAGACCAGAGCTAGAGCTCTAGGCTTGTCAAAGGGTTGGAATCTAAATCTAATCACACTCCAGGATGCAGCTGTCAACTCTCAGGGAATCTGAAGGACAGAGAAGCAGGTTGAACTGGACCATGAGGGTGCAATCAGCAGAATCTGGACTGCTGGAAGCTTCAGGTCGAAGGTCAGGCATCTCCAACAAGGAAAGGATGGAGGAGGAGCTCCTCCTGTAGACTAGGAAAGACTTAAAAGACCTATCAAGCTCTTAAAACTTGGAAGACTGAGCTCTAGTATCATCCAGAGATGCACGTTTACATGATTAAAACCACAAAGAGAGGCAAGGAGGTGAATTTACCGGTTACTCGTGGAGGGAGGGGTGGCTCAGGATTGGGGTGGGCACAGGAAGAGTCTGAGAGGGCTGGGAGAATCCCACCTCTTGACCTGGGTGGTGGTCACAGGATGTTCACTCTGTCATAAATCTCTCAATTCATTTTTCACTTAACTGTTTAGTGTGTTTTATAACACAAAGTTTTTTTTTTTTTTTAAGGGTAACATCCCCAATAGTGATGAGGAGAGATGGGTCAAACACCCTTCTCTAAGAAAGGTTAAGGTTTCTTAGATTAAGATTGGCACTGGGTCTGAACATTGTTCCTCTCCCTTAGCAAAATGTGTCTGCAGCCATTCAAATGATCAGTTTAGCAAGGCATGTTAAATGGAACAATTCCTTTTAATAGCAGCATATTTCTTTAATATGCTTTGGCTGCCAAAATCATGAGATCACAGGAGGAGTTATCCTCAGCCAAAAGTCCATGAGAAAAATTGGTAAATGTTTAAATGGCACAGTTCAGGAATTAATTTGTGTTTATATAAAATAAATATAATTAACAAAGCCTTCCAAACAATGTTTCTAGGTCTGGTTCAGTGCACAGAAAACCAAGAGGGAGCTACCCGAGCGCAGTTCTTGCAGCTCTCCACTGCCAAGTAAGAGGCTGCCTTAGGAAAGACCTGCTCCCATCCAGACCTGACTTCAGGACTCCCCGTCCGCACTCAGGCTCAACCTTTCCAGCAGATGTTGGGACAGGGTTAAAAATGCATCCAAACCCATAATTACATTTGAAGGCTAAGAAGAACATAATTAAGAACAAGAAGCTTCACTTTCAAAAGTACTCCTTCCTTCCACCAAAGCCTGGTTTCATACATAACCTACTTTCAGAACCTAGGGCACATAAAGAACTTACTTTAAAAATCTTTCAAGTTGGATGTTTGTACACCTGCAGAGAAAGGATTTTCTTAATCAGGGCCCACAAACATTAGCTTGGAAATAGGCACTTGCAAAAAACTCATTACTATCTCTCAGTATCTGTTTCATGTCCCATTTATCTGTATAACCTCTGGCATCATATTTCATTGGAATATGCAACTCATGCTAACAATTTTCTCTGCCTTTTTGGTGGGGAAGAAGGTTATGCTGTCCAATGGCATTCATGGAAATATTTGAAAGTCACTTTATCTTTTTAAAAATCTTCCCAACCATGCAGATGTGTCAACTGTTAGCAAGGAAGAACACACACACTCTCTCACGCGAAAGAAGAAAAAAGACAACAGGGTACAACTCCTTGATATAAGGGCTTGTAAAATGGTTTATCAGAGTTAAACTTTGATGTTGCTAAACTCTTACACAATACAACGGACAATCAAAGCCACCACGATTTTCTGCATTTCAAACCTCCTCACTGGTCTGTGTGCCCACCATACCATGGGGACTTACCATAACAGTGCAGTCCTCCGAGCCGCTGGCAATGACCTGGTCATTGTGTGGGCACCAGTCTATGTCCAGCACTGGTCCTGTGTGGCCACATACTGTGGGGTAGGATTTGTCAATTCGACCAGTCTGAAAGGAGAGAGAAACATACCTATTAGGTATCATCAAGGCCACAGAGTCAGTATGTTTTCTCAGATCCATTTTTCCTTTATTACCTCTACCCTGAACTTGCAACACTCCACCAATGATGATGTTCATTCAGATCAGCCAACGTCAACCAATAAGAACTGTCAACTTGCATTTCTAGAAATAGTTACTACTGCTGCCGCTACTATGTCTGACTCTATGCGACCTCATCGACAGCAGCCCACCAGGCTTCCCCCGGTCCCTGGGATTCTCCAAGCAAGAACACTAGAGTGGGTTGCCATTTCCTTCTCCAATGCATGAAAGTGAAAAGTGAAAATGAAGTCGCTCAGTCGTGTCTGACTCTTAGCGACCCCATGGACTGCAGCCTACCAGGCTCCTCCGTCCATGGGATTTTCCAGGCAAGAGTACTGGAGTGGGTTGCCATTGCCTTCTCCAAGTTACTACTGAGGACGCTCTATCAAACAAAGGACCTACATTTCCAGAACCAGAGGTTTAATTAATCAATGGCATTAAGAGACACAGCAAAAAAGAAAAACTCTTTTTACCAAAACACAATTCTAACAAATAGCTGGACTGTAAATTATAGGTGTTTCTACTGTTTAGACAGAGAAGGTGATGTCACCCCACTCCAGTACTCTTGCCTGGAAAATCCCATGGACGGAGGAGCCTGGTGGGCTGCAGTCCATGGGGTAGCGAAGAGTCGGACACAACTGAGCGACTTCCCTTTCACTTTTCACTCTCATGCATTGGAGAAGGAAATGGCAACCCACTCCAGTGTTCTTGCCTGGAGAATCCCAGGGACGGGGGAGCCTGGTGGGCTGCCGTCTCTGGGGTCGCACAGAGTTGGACATGACTGAAGTGACTTAGCAGCTTAGCACGCACTGTTTAGAAAAAAAAAAAAAAAAACCTAATTATTACTCAAAGGGCAAAATATAACCTTTAATATAATAAGCTAATACTCTTGAATATATACAAATTAGCAGCTCTGGAAGTGGATGGCACTGTGAGCAAGCAAGTGAAGGTAACACAAAGAAAAGCTTTCACGAGTGCTCAGGGCTGAAGGACATAGGATGTACCAAGGTCTCTGCTGTCTGTAATCAACAGAAATGCCAGCTGGGCCTTCTAACTTACCACTTTAGCACTCTGTCACTACCCAGATCCACATCTCATTAAGAACACAACTTTTAAGATTGGTCATAGCAACCATCACTATGCGCTCATGTTACACACTTGAACCTAACAAGCCAACGTGGCTTACTGGACCAATTCTGTGTTAACCAAGACAAATGCTATTACAGCAACAGGTGAATAAAAGCTATCTCCTTTTTAAAAGGTTAGTGCCAGTCCTTTCTGAGGTCCTTCTACATGTGCTAAACACAGGTGGACAGAAAGGGATCACCACAGTGTAAAACTGAACCTCTCCTGTTATGGCCAAGGGTCACAACACAGGGGCTGGCTTTTTGGAAAATGTTTAAGATCAGTAAATTTGGATTTCTTCACTGACTATGGAAATCTCCAGGGAAGCAGTGTGCTAAAGCAGAGATCACAGGCTTAGAGTCAGAGAGATATGAGTTCAAACCCAGGCTCTCTTGGTTAAACAGCATATGGTCTCAGACAAGTAACTTCTCGAAGCTTCAGCTCATCACCTGTGAAATAAGTAATAATAATACTTACCTCCTAGGATTACCATGAAGAGGAAATGAGAAATGAGGTAAATCACAGCCCAGCATTACAATGATCTATATAACATCTATAAAAAAAATTATAGTACTGGAATGCAGTAAACACTCAATGAGAAACTGGCACTTATTACCAGTTTTTCCTGCATATTAACTTACTCCATCATTAAGAGTTACAAGTGTGTTATCTGTGCACTTTGGGCCAGACACTGAGCTGAGTGTTGGAGACAGAAGTGAGCAGGGAGGCCTGGCCTGGCCGAGCACGGAGTCCATCTAGAGCTCCAGTTACAGTGCAGCACGAGGCACGCGGCAGCAGAAGGCCCTGGGCGGCAGGGACGCAGGAGGACGCACAGCCAGAGGCGTCGGCTTAGTCTCTGGGAGGATTTTCTGCTGAGAAAGCTGAGTTCTCAGCTGAGGGGTGACGATGGGCCAGCCTACAGACCTGAGGCCTGGGTTTTTTCACACACTGCCCCTTTCTCTTGCAAAACTAATTCAACCCAGAGTGTGGGTCTCCTGAATCAGTATTATAGAGAACCTGGGTCATATATGAGAAGCCATGTGGGTCACTGACGGGCCACAGAGCAGCGAGTCAGGGACCAGGTGCCAGGGTTGGGGTGTGGCACTGCCGTTTTCTCCCTGAGGCCCTGGCCAAGCCTCAGTTCCTCACCTGTAAAACGAGAACCCTAGAGTTCTTTCTTCCAGAACTGATGTGAGAACTGACTGACATGATCAAGGGAAAGCACGCGGTACTGTCCCAGCATTTTGAAAATGTTGCTAGAATTCAACTGCTGGAACCCATCCTATCAACATCCCTGACCATACCCTTTCATAAAGAAGGAACTGTCACTAAGCACCTCAGCCAGGAGTTTTCAACCTGACTCTCCCTGTGAGTACTCCTCCCTGGAGCTCCTGCCTCAGGTAACAGTCTACTGCTCAAGGTCCTGGCGGTGAACTCACACGTGTTTGTTTTCTAATATTATTATCATTATATTATGCATTATTATCATTATTTAAACTATATAGTAGTTACTCTCTTGAATGTGTGATATTTTGTAATTTAAAGTATTATGAGACATGAAGCCCAAAGTGGGATCTGATACACACTGCAACAGACATTGCAGGAGGGGATGCAAGAAAGGCAAAAACTGAAGATGAAAGCTGAGGATTTTTCCAGTTTAACTAAAGGTGAAGTCTTCAGACTGAAGAGGCACAAGTCCCAAGGAGAATAACTAAAAACAAATCCACATCTATTCACATCCTAGTGCAATTCCAAAACACCTAAAACAAAGACAAAATCTCAAACAAAAGCAGCCAGGGAGAAAAGACAAATTACTTGAAGAGAGCGTGACTAGGTCAACTGTGGGCAGACTTCTCAAAAGCAAGTACAGAACCAAAGATGTGGGGGAATTCTTGGAAAAGCTAAGAAAAACAACCACCTGTGCACTCTATACCCAGATAAACTGTCATTCAAAGTGATGGATGGCCAAAAAAGGGGACATTTTAACAAAAAGATACTGAAAACTTAGCATTCAAAGTCTCTTATGCAAAGAATTAAGTTCTTGGACTTATTTCAAAGATAATTTCAAATAATTAAGTTCAAGGGCTTATTTCAGGAAATAAAAGTTAACCCAAAGAAAGAGCTGGGATCCCAAATCAAGCAGTGAGCAAAAAACTGGTAAATGTGATCAGTGTGAATGAGCACTGACTGTATAGAACAATAGTAATTATGAGTAACTGCAATAGAGGTAAGACAAGGCACATATTAACATCGTTTCCAAACACACATTAAATATTTATTTTTAAAATAACCAATTAGGATACCACAAAGTAAATCTCAAAAAATACCAAGGAATCAATATCCTAAAGTGCATGTTCTGAGTACAATCCAATATAATTAAAAATTAACAGAAAAATATAAACCAAAAATCTCCAATCCATGTGAATTACTCAATAATTCACATAGAAAATCAAAACTGGCCAACAGCCAATAGAAAAAGGTTAAAAAAAGAAAAGTGAAAGTATAAGAAAAAGGTTAAAACTGGTCAGCAAATACATGCCATATCAAAACTTGTGGAATATAGCTAAAACAAATCTTAAAATTCCAGACAAAATAAGCCATCTCCTAGAAAATATGTGATGTATCAAAAGTTTTTCAATAAACAGGAAATCTAGACAGACCCAGAACCATAAAAGAACCAGTACTGTAAACTCTATATATCACTGCCCGCTCAAAACCAGTTAGTAAATTCCAAATGTAATAGACCTGGATGGCTGTACAGATGAGTTTTACCCAACATTCAAGGAAGAACTCATCTCCAACCAACATTCCCAGAGAACAGAAAATCAAGGCACACTGCTGAACCCATAACCTAAGGAATGTACCACCTGACATGAAGGAAACCTACAGGACATAAATATTGATGCAAACATCCCTCAAAATGGGGGAAAAATGTAAACTAAATTCAGCAGTGTGGGTTGTTCACAAAATGGGAGAAGATTTAATATTTACATCTGTATTTGTACACTATTATGCATGTATACATAAAATATGTATCTGACAAAATCAACAACACTTTAATAGAATAAGGGGCAAATGACAGGAACAGGGATCTACAGGGAAGGAAGCCTGAAAAAGCCAATAGAAGTATGGAAAGCACTCCATCTCACTGGTAATCAGGGAACTGCAAATTAAAATAAGATAATAAAGCCCAGGCCCAGACGGCTTCACAGCTGAATTCTACCACAAATTTAGAGAAGAGCTAACACCTATGCTACTCAGACTCTTCCAGAAAATTGCAGAGGAAGGTAAACTTCCAAACTCATTCTATGAGGCCACCATCNGCCTGGCGTGCTGTGATTCATGGGGTTGCAAAGAGTCAGACATGACTGAGCGACTGAAATGAACTGATAGTTCATTTTAAATGTGTTTGTTGAACATATAGCAATGAGATTCAGGTATCCATATACCTATGTCTAGTCTTTTTCATAAGCTTTACCCTTATAGGTTATTTCAGATGGTTGAGTAGGGTTCCCTGTTGTATACGGTGAGCCTTGTGAATGATCTGTTTTTGTATAATAAGTGTGTATATGTTAATTCCAACCTCCTTATTCATTCCTCACCCACCAGTGTTTCTCTAACAGTATGGCTAAGTTGGTTTTCAAAGTGGTAAGTTTCGAACTTATCCCTAAGTTGTTTTTCTCTTTCAGCTTTGTAAGTAGTTCATTTGTATCAATTTTTAGATTGTACCTATAAGTGACACCGTATGACTTCTCCTTTTCTGACTTCCTTCAGTTAGAAGGATGTAGTGATCATCCTACTGTGTTGCTGCAAATGGCATTACTTCAATTTTTTTTTTTTTTTGGTCTGAACAACATTCTCTTTTTTCTGAATATAAATGTACCATAGCATGTTTATCTGTTCATCTGTGGATGGGCATTATGGTTGCTACTATCAATAGTGATGTGTTGAACACTGGGGTGCGTGGGACTTCTCTGAATTAGTATTCTCTGGATAGGAGCCCAGGAGTGAGACTGCCAGATCATATGGTATCTGTCTTTAGGTTTTTAAGGAATCCACCATGATGTTCTTTATAGTGGCTGTTACTAATTTGCATTCCACCAGTGGCCTGGAAGAGTTTCCTTTTCTGCAGGCCCTCTTCAGCATTTATTGTTTGTAGACTTTTGTTGATGGCCATTCTGACCAGTGGGAGGTAATACTTCTATGGGTTTTTGATTTCCATCTCTCTGATATTGAGGGGTACTGAGAATTTCTATACATGTGTTTTCTATAAGCCACTGATAAAAAATTTGCCGGTTGAAAAGAGCTTCTTGAAAGCTTTGCCCTGTTTCCAGTTCTTATGCAAATACCTACCCCAGAAGTCTCTTGAGTTCAGGAGTATTTTTCAGGCCCGCAGGCCTTCTGAGTGCCCATCAGCACGTTTTCAAGGTGTTGTTACAGGAAGTGGCAGAATTTCTTCATTCCTCACTCTGGTTATTGGAGCACCAGAGGCTTAGTGAAAATGTGTGTTTGGTGTGTGAGGGTGGAATATGCCAGAACACACATCCAGGGGCTTGTGTCTTATTATGTCTACCCTACTAGTCTCCCCCAGACAGAATCAGTCCCACTGTCTTCAAATCTACCCTGCTGAGGATGAAGCAGTCTGAGGAAGGAGGCTGAAGGTGGGAACTCCAATACCTAGAGACAAGGAGAAGAGATCAATTTTCAAAGTTATTCTAGCCTGGAGGGTTGAGCATTTTTTCAGTGCACTAGTCTTGGTGAGGGCTAGTGAGGGCCTACTTGGTCTGGAGATTGTGGTTTCATCCAGAAGAAACAAATAAGACAAGTCCATCTGGGGCTCACCAGCTGCTACATCCTTTTTAGCTCCACCAGCCCAGGGCAGTGCAGCCGTGCGACCCAAGGCTACTCAGTCCTCAGAGAAGTCACCTTCACCAGGTCACTTCACTGAGGGAAGTACAGTAGGCATTTCACTTTACTTGTCACATTAATCATTAATCACAATGGAGAACAGTGCATATCTAATGGTGGGTTTGTTGATGGTGTACAGCCGTGAAGTTCAGGGATACAGAGACCAACGTCTAGGCTTTCTTGGAAGCATTAACCCCACAGCTTATTTCAGAGAGTTGAGTAGATTTCCCCATTCTAAACAGTAGACCCTGGTGGATCGTCTTTTTCTATAATGAGTGTGTATGTGTTAATCCCAATCTACTCATTTATTCTTCACATTCTGTCTTTTCCCATCAGTGTCACTAAACTGGTTTTCCAAGTCTGTGAGTCTCTTTCAGTTTTGTGAAATGAGTTCATTTGTATCAATTTTTAGATTCTCTCTGTATGTGATTCCATGATATTTGTCTTTTTCTGACTTCCTTCGCTTAGAAGGACCTCTTGATCTTCCTACTATGTTGCTGCAAATGACATTATTTCAAACTTTTTTTTTTTATGGCTAAGTAACCTTTCCTTGTCTGTATATGAATGTATCAAAATTTTGTATCCATTTACCTGTGGATGCACATGTGGTTGCTTTTGTGTCTGCGTCCTATGAACAGTGCTGCATTGAACATTGGGGTCCATGTGTCTTTTTCTGAGTAGAGAACCACGAATGGAAGTACCAGATTGTATGGCATCTCTGTCTTTGGGTTTTTAAGGAACATCCATGCTGTTCTCCACAGGGGCCGTTAGTAACTTAGATTCTCACCAGTGTCTTAGGAGGTTTACATTTCTTTAGTCTCTCTCCTGCACTTACTGTTGTGGATTTCTGGTGATGGGTGTTCTGACCACTGGGAGGTGATATCTCTCTGTATTTTTTATTTTCATTCTTTTAATACTGATTGATATTGACAATTTTTACGTGTGTGTGTGTGTGTGTGTGTGTTTAAGCTATTTGAGTAAAAGTTACCTGTTGAAGTTGGCTTTTTACATCATGCCCTGTCTTGAATTCTTATGCAGTTACCTACCACAGCCATTTTTTGAGAGCAGGAGTTATTTACAGGCACACAACCTTATGAATAATATATACCCTAGGACCCCACTCCAGTACTCTTGCCTGGAAAATCCCATGGACGGAGGAGCCTGGAAGGATGCAATCCATGGGGTCGCTGAGGGTCAGGCACAACTGAGTGACCTTACTTTCACTTTTCACTTTCATGCATTGGAGAAGGAAATGGCAACCCACTCAAGTGTTCTTGCCTGGAGAATCCCAGGGACGGGGGAGCCTGACGGGCTGCTGTCTATGGGGTCGCCCAAAGTTGGACACGACTGAAGTGACTTAGCAGCAGCAGCAAGACATTTCTTAAGGGCAGGAGTCATTTATACAGGCCCACAAGCCTTGTGAGTAGTAAGTGCCCATCAGAGCTAATTCTGGTGGAGTTGTTAAAAGAAACGGCCACAGGGGGGCAGGATTTCTTCATTCCCCTCTGGTTATTGGAGCACCAGGCATCCCTCGTGCTCAGCTGGTAAAGAATCCGCCGCAATGTGGGACACCTGGGTTCCATCCCTGGGTTGGGAAGAGCCCCTGCAGAAGGGAAAGGCTACCCACTCCAGTATTCTGGCCTGGAGAATTCCTTGAACTGTGTAGTCCAGGGAGTCGCAGAGTTGGACATAACTGAGCGACTTTCACAAAAGAGCACAGGGAGCCTTAGAGGTGGTTTGTCCTGCTGCTGGTTTGTAAAAGAGAGTGGAATGTGCCAGAACACGCACGAAGGGCCATCCGTGTCTCCCTGCTTCTATCCCGTGTCTCCCGCAGACTGCCAGGATCAGCCCTGCCCACTTCTACCTACTGAGGATGACGGTGTCTGGAAGTGGGCCACACTAAGGAAGGAGGCTGGAGTTGGGAATGCCAGCCAGGAGATGAAGAGTGGAGATCACTTTACAAAGCTCTTTCAGGCCAAAGGAAGTAGCATTCTTTGGGTACATTAATCTTGGTTTAACTGGTGAGGGCCAAACCTGGTCCGGAGATTGTGGTTTTGTCAAGAGGAACTAGGACAGGGCCATCTGGGGCTCATTTGCTGGGACATTTCCTGCTCAGCTTCACGAGCCTGGGTTAGTGCAGCCTTGAGTCTCAAGGCTGCTCAGTCCTCAAAGAAGTGACCTTAGTCCGGTCTCAGAGGGCTTAGAGGAGTAAAACAGGCATTTCATTTTACCTGTAAAATTAATCAGTAATTGTATTGGACTACAGTTCATTTCCAGTGATGTGTTTTGGGAAGGTTTATAGCAGTGAGGTTCAGGTATACATAGACCAATGTCTAGGCTTTTTCAGACTGTTGACTCTATAGCTTATTTCAGAGAACTCAGTAGATTTCCCCATTTTATACAGGAGGCCCTTGTGGACGATTGATTTTCTGTTTTAAGTGTGCATATGTTAATCCCATCTTACTGGT
Source organism: Neotragus moschatus (assembly GCA_006410615.1). Taxonomy (NCBI): domain Eukaryota; kingdom Metazoa; phylum Chordata; class Mammalia; order Artiodactyla; family Bovidae; genus Neotragus; species Neotragus moschatus. The sequence goes on along the minus strand of SJYA01000606.1, from coordinate 219,372 downwards.
TTATTCCTCACCTCCAGAGATTCCCCATCAGTGTTGCTGTGTTGGTTTCCTAAGTCTGTGATTCTCGTTCAGTTTTGTAAATGAGTTCATTTATATTAATATCAATGTATAGATTCTGCCTATGCATTCGTGATAAATCACCTCAGTCGTGTCCGACTCTGCAACCCCGTGGACTGTAGCCTGTCAGGCTTCTCTGTCCATGGGATTCTCCAGGCAAGAACACTGGAGTGGGTTGTCATGCCCTCCTCCAGGGGATCTTCCTGATCCAGGGATGATCAAATCCAAATCTTTTATATCTCCTGCCTTGGCAGGTGGGTTCTTTGCCAGTAGCACCACCTGGGAAGCCCCTATTTTACCCATAAATAATAATATAGGATATTTGTCTTTTTCTGTCTGCCTTCCTTCACTTAGAAGGACCTAGTGATCATCCTACTGTGTTACAGTAAACAACATTATTTCAGATTTTTTTAAATGGCTGAGTAACATTTTCTTGCCTGTGTATGAATGTACCAGAATTTCTTATCAGTTTATTTGCGGCTGGACATTATTGTTGCTTCTGTGACTGGCATCCTGTGAACAGTGCTGTGCTGAACAATAGGATGCCTGTGTCTTTTCCAAATTATAGTTCTTTCCAAGTGGAGGCCCAAGAGAGGAAGTGCCAGATCATATGGTATCTGTCTAGGTTTTTAAGGAGCCTCTGTGCCGTTCTGCACAAGGGCTGTTACTCCTTTACATTCTCACCAGTGTCTTTGGAGGGTTCCCTTTTCTCCAGGCCCTACTTAGCACTTAGTGTTTGTAGACTTCTGATGATGGGCATTCTGACCAGTTGGAGATGATCCTTCCCTCTACTTTTGATTTGCATTCCTTTATTATTGAGTGATATTTAGAATTTTTACATGGGTTGTTTTTTTTTCCCCCCCAATGGTTTGAGTAAAACTTTCCCATTGAAATTGGCTTTTAAAAATCTTTCCCTGTTTCTAATTCTTATGCAGTTTTCTGTCCCAGACCATTTCTGGTGGCTGGGCTCACTTACAGGTCCACAGGCCATGTGAGCAGTAAGTGCCCGTCAGCATCAGCGCTAATGCTGCTGTTACAGGGCGGCAGGGTGTCTTCCTTCCCACTCTGGTTATTGGAGCACCGGAGGCTGAGTGTGAGTTTCTGGGTTGTAAGTGAGAGTGGAAAATGCCACAACACACTCAAGGGCTATGTGTCATTACTTCTTCACCATTAGTCTCCTGCCAGCTCCCAAGACAAATCTCAACATCTTCAAATCTACTTCGTTACTGATGCTGCAGTCTGAAAGCAGGCCAGCACTGAGTACGCAAGGGGCAAGTGGGTATCCCACTACCCAGTGACGAGGAGACGAGATCAGTTTTAAAGTGCTTTTAGGACCAAGGTCTATTTTCTTTGGGTGCATTAGTCTTTGTCAAGCTATAGAGGACCAACCTGGATCTGAAGGTGGTGGTTTCATTCTGAGTGGGTGAAAATCACAGGTCCATCTGGGGCTCATTTGATGGCACATCCTTCTCAGCTGCGTTAACTCAGGACAGTGCATCCTTGGTCCCAAGGCTGCTCAGTCCTCAGAGAAGGGGTGTAGCCCAGGTCACCCAGGACTGGAAGGGAATCAAGTAGTCCATTCATTTTACTTGTGCAAGTAATCGTTAATTGCATTGGAGTATAGTTCATTTCCAAAGTTATGCTTGTGGAAAGTGTACAGCAAGGTTCGGGTATATACATAAACCAATGTTTAGGCTTGTTCCAAGGCCTTGACACTAGGCTTATTTTGGGGAGTTGAGTAAGTTTCCCAACTTTATACAGTAGTCCCTTGGGAATGATCTGTTTTTCTAGAATGAGTGTGTATGTGTTAACCTTCTAATTTACTGCTGAACTCTGTTTCCCAGCCAATGTCCCTAACTTGGTCTTTGAAGTCTGTGACTCTCTTTGAGTTTTGTAAATGAGTTCACTTGCATCAGTCTTTTGACTCTGTGTAAGTGATACCAGGTGATGTTTGTCTCTGTCTACCTGAGTCCTTTCACTGAAGGTACCTAGCGATCATCCTACTGTGTTGCAGCAAATGACACTACCTGAGACCTTTTAAAGGTCGTCCAGTCATGTCTGACTCTTTGCGACCCCATGGCCTATACAGTCCATGAAATACTCTAGGCCCAAATACTGGAGTGGGTAGCCTTTCCCCTCTCCGGGGGATCTTCCCAACCCAGGGATCAAACCCAGGTCTCCTGCATTGCAGGCGGATTCTCTACCAACTGAGCTATCAGGGAAGCTCATTATTTCCTTGTCTGTATGTAAATGTTCCAAACTTTCTTATATTGTGTTTGGACATTATCATTACTTCTGTGTCTTTTGTAACAGTGCCGTGTTGAACATTGGGGTGCACGTGTCTTTATCAACTTATAGTTCTTTCTAGGTAGAGGCCCAAGAGTGAAAGTGTGGTATCTCAGTCATAGGCTTTTTAGGAACCTCCATGCTGATCTCCGCATTGGATGTTACTAATTTAAATTCTCACCGGTGTCCTTGTGGGTTTGCCTGTTTCAAGTCCCTGTTTGTAGACTTTTGATGATGGCAGTTCTGATCACTTGAGGTGATATTTCTGTGTATTTCTGGTTTTCCTTTAACACAGTGATATTGAGAATTTTTATGTGTCTATGTGTGTTTTAAATCACTTTGTGAAAAATTGACCCATTGAAATTGACTTTTAAAATCCTTCCCTGTTTCAAATTCATATGCAGTTACCTCCCCCAAGACAATTCTTGAAGGCAGGAATCATTTACAGGCCCACAGGCCTTGCAAGGTAGTAAGTGCCCATCAGTATCAGTTCTTAGCTGTTGTTTCCAGAATTGGCCACAGGGTGGGAGGATGACCTTATTGCCTCTCTGGGCATTGGAGCCCCAGAAGCGGAGGGAAAGTCATGTTTCTGGCTTGTAATGGAGAGTAGAAAATGTCAGAACATGCACTCAGGGGTCGTGTGTCATTATTTCTTCACCATTAGTCTCCCGCAGACCTCAGGACAAATCCCAGCCCCTTCACGTCTACCTTGCTAGAGATGTAATGGTTTGCAAGTGGGCCAACCCTGAGTAAGCAAGGGGTATGTGGATCCAGTACCACTCAGTGTCAAGAAGGTACGATCAGTTTAGAAGCTCTTTTAGTCCAACATAGAGACATCTTTGGGCGCCTTAGTCTTCGTTTTAGCAACGGAGGACCGACCCTGGTCTGCAGATTGTAGCTCCGTTCAGTGTGGACAAACACACTGGGCACATCTGGGGTGCATTTGCTGCCACATCCCTCTCCTGACAGTGCACCCTTGGATCCCAAAGACGCTCAGTCCTCAGAGATGAGACCTTTGCCCTGGTTACCCAGGACTGAGGGGAATATACTAGACATTTCATTTTACTTCTGCAGTCATTTGTTAATTGTACTGAGAGACTGGGAGTGTTCATGAGTTTCACGCTCGTGTCTGACTCTTTACAGCTCCAGGGACTGTAGCCCGGCAGCCTCCTCTGTCCATGGAATTCTCCAGGCAGGGATACTGGAGTGGGTTGCCATTCCCCTCTCCTCCTGACCCAAGGCATCAAACCTAGGTCTCCTGCATTGCAGGCAGATTATTTCCCGACTGAGCCACCAGGGAAGCCTATTTTGCTGGAGTAAAGTACATTTCCAATGTTGTGTTTATCTTAGGCGTACAGCGATGAGTTCCAGGTATACCAAGGCCTAGGCTTATTCCAAGACCTTGACCCTGTAGCTTATTTCATAGTGCTGAGACGGTTTCCCCATTTTGTGCAGTAAGCCCTTGTGGATGATCTGCTTTTCTTTAATGAATGTGTATGTGTTAATCAGCGAAGGAAGTGGCAACCCACTTCACTATTGTTTCCTGGAGAAACCCATGGACAGAGGAACTTGGTGGCCTGCAATCCATGGGATCAAATAGAGTTTGACACGACTGAGCACGTACACTCTCATACCCACTATCCCAACCTACTCATTTATTCCTCACCTCTAGCGTTTCCCCATCAGTTTGACTAAGTTGCTTTTTGAAGTCTATGAATCTCATTCTTATAAATGAGTTCACTTATTTCCATTTTTAGATTCTCCCTGTAAATAATACCATGATATATTTGCCTTATTCTTTGCTTTTCTTTTTTAGCTTAAACACTGTTCAGTATTTATTGTATACCTTCATGGCCAAGTTCAGATCTACATAGCACTGGATGGAACATGGAACCTGACCTCAGTGAACATACATGTTAACAGGGAAGAGTGGAGACAATTATATTCAAATAAAGTAAACCATGCATTTTGCCGGATGGTCTTTTTCTGTTTGACTTCCTTCACTTAGAAAGAGCTAGTGACCTCTCTGCTGTGTTGTAGCAAACAGCATTTTCTCAGACATTTTTTTTTTTTATGGCTTAGGAAGATTTCCTTCTCTGTGTATAAATGTACCAAAATTTATTATCAACTTATATATAGATGGACACTATGTCAGTTCTGTATCTGTGAACTGTAAATAGTGCTGCATAAACATTGGGGTACATGTGTCTTTTCCAAATTGTACTTCTTTCCGGGTAGAGGCCCAAGAGTATAAGTGCCAGATTGTATGGTAACTCTGTCTTTAGGATTTTAAGGAAACTCCATGCTGTTCTTCACAGTAGCTGTTACTAATTTACATTCTCACCAGTGTCTTAGGGGGTTTCCTTTTTCTCCAGTCCCTCTCCAGCACTTACTGTTTGTAGACTTTTGATGTGGCCATTCTGACCAGCTAAAGGTGATGCTTCTATGAACTTTTGATTTGCGTTCCTTTAATATTGAGTGATATTGAGAAATTTTACATGTGGATTTTTTTAAGCTTTTGAGTAAAATTTACTCATTAAAATTTGCTTTTCATAATCCTGCCCTATTTTGAATTCCTACCCGCTTACCTAGCCCAGGCCATTACTTGAGGACAGAGTCATTTCCAGGTTCACAGGGCTTAGGAGTAAGTGCCCATCGGTTATCTGCAGTAAAACTGTTATTACAAGAGTGGCCACAAGGTGGCAGGATGTATTCATTCCCCACTGGTTATTAGAGCCCCATCGTCTGAGCGTATGTTGTGTTTCTGGATTGTAAGAGAGTGGAAAATGACAGAACACACACCCAAGGGCTTCTATCTCATTACTTCTTCGCCATTCGTCTCCTGCCGACCCCCAGGTCATATCCCAACCCCTTTAAATCGACATTGCTAATGATTAGTTGGTCTGAAGATGGGCTGACACTTAGGAAGCAAGGTGTAAGGAGGTAACCCACGCGCCAGTGGTTAGGAGATGAGATCAATTTTAAAAGCTCCTTTAGCCCCAAGATCTAGCATTTTGGGGTGCTTTAGTCTTTGTTTAGCTGTGGAGGACTGACCCTGGTCTGGAGATTGTAGTTTCATTCAGAGTGGACAAACACCACACATCTATCTGGGCTCATCTGCTGGCACATCCTTCTCAGCTCCGTCAGCCAAGGACAGTGTATCCTTGTGTCCCAAGAATCCTCACTTCTCAGATAATTGATCTTAGTCCAGCTCACCCAGGGTTGTGGGGAATATAGTACAGATTTTACTTGTAAATTAGTTGTTAATTCCACTGGAGTATAGTTCATTTCCGATGCTGTGTTTGTTGAAGGTACACAGCAATGAGTTTCAGGTGTACATGGACTAATCTCAGGCTTTTTCTGAGGCTTGATCCTAGAGCTTGTTTCATTGTGTTGAGTGTGTTTCCCCGTTTTATGCAGGTGGCCCTTGTGGATGATCTTTTGTATAATGAGTGTATATGTGTTCATCTCAAGCTATTGATTTATTCCTCACCTCCAGTGTTTCCCCAGCAGTGCCACTAAGATATACTAAGAAGTCTATGAATCTTTTGGTTTTGTAATTGGGTTCATTTTTATCAGTCTTTAAATTCTCCCTATAAGTGATGATACCGTATGGTATATATGCTTTTTCTCCCTGACATCCTTCACTTAGAAAGACCTCGTGATTATCCTACTGTGTTTCATCAAATGGCTTTATTTCAAACATGTCTTATGGCTAAGATTTCCTTGTCTGTATATAAATGTACCAAAATGTCTCATCCATTTATTGTGGTTAGACATTATGTTTGCTTCTGTGTCTTGTGGACTGTAAACAGGGCACTGTTGAACACTGAACATTGGGGTGCATGTGTCTTTTCCAAATTATAGTTCTTTTCAGGCAGAAGCCTGAGAGTGGAATGCCAGGTCGTATATTGTTTTTGTCTTTAGGTTTTTAAGGAAACTCCATGCTGTTCTCCACAGTGGCTGTTACTAATTTACATTCTCACTAGTCTTATGAGGTTCCCTTTGCTCAGGCTCTCTTCAGCATTTATTTGTAGACTTTTCATGATTGCCATTTTGACCAGTTGGAGGTGATACTTCTGTGTATTTTTGACTTGCATTCCTTTAATATTTGTGATAGCGAGAATTTTTACATGGGTTTTTTTTTTTTAATGTTGAGTAAAATTTTCCCGTTGAAGTTGGCTTTTTATTTATTATTTTTTTAAATTTTTATGTTTTAGTTTGTTTTGCTTTACAATACTGCACTCATTTTGCCATACATTGACATAAATCAGCCATAAGTGTACCTGAGTTCCCAATCCAGACCCCCCCTTCCCCCTCCCTCCCCACACCATCCCTCCAGATCATCCCCGCCCATCAGTCCCAAGCCTTCTGCATCGAAGTTGGCTTTTTAAAATCCTGCCTGGTTTTGAAATCGTAGTCAGTTACCTGCCCCAAGCCATTTCTTAAGGGCTGGACTCATTTACAAGCCCACAGGTCTCGTGAGTAGTAAGGGCCCGTCAGCTTCAGCACTAAAGTTGTTGTTACCAGAAATGGTCACAAGGTGGCAGGATATATTCCTTCGCACGCTGGTTATTGGAGCACCTGAGGCTGAGGGTGAGTAGTGTTTCTGGCTTGTAATAGTGAGTGGAAAATGCCAGAACACACCACCAAGGGCTTGTATTTCATTACTTCTTCTCCATTAATCTTGCATTTACCCCCAGGATAAATCCAAACCTCTTCAAATCTACCTTGTTAATGCTGCTGTGGTCTAAAATTGGGCCAACACTGAGAGTTAAGTGGATACCCCAGTACTTGCCAATGAGGGGGTAAAGTATGTTTTGAAAGCTCTTTTAGCCATGAGGTCTAGCCTTCTTTGAGTGCATTAGTCTTTGTTTAGTTTGGAGGATCGACCTTGATCTGGAGATTGTAGTTTCGTTCAGAGTGGACAAAATTCCACACGTCCATCTGGGCTCATTTGCTGGCTCAGCTCTGTCGTCCCAGGACAGCAAACTCCGGGTTCCAACATTGCTCAGGCCTCAGAGTGACCTTAGCTCAGGTCACCCAAGGCCGAGGGGAATATAGTGGACATTTCACTTGCGCTATTAATCATTAATTATATTGGAGTATAGTTCATTTCCAAGTTGTGTGTGTTTTTTTGATACAGGCAACAAATTTCGAGTGTGTGTAGGCCAGTGCCAAGGCTTTTTGGTATACCCTCACCCTCTAGCTAATTTCAGAGTGTTGAGTAGTTTTCCCCATTTTATACAGTAGGCCCTTGTGGTTGTTCTGTTTTTCTATATGAGTGTGTTATGTGTTAATTGGAAGAGAAAATGGCTACCCACTCCAGTATTATTGCCTGGAGAATCCCATGGACAGAGGAGCTGGCAGGCTGAAGTTGATGGGGTTGCAGAGTTGAACATAATAACTAAGGGAGCTCTCATGCACTTATACCTGTTAAGACCAACTTTCTGATTTATTCCTCACTTCTAGTGTTACCCCATCAGTGTCACTAAGTTGGGTTTTGAAGTCTTTGAGTCTCTTTCAGTTTCGTACCAATTTAACATTTTCTGCATAGGTGATACCATAAGATATTTGTCTTTTTCTCTCTGAATTCCTTCGATTAGAATGACCTAGCAGTCTTCCTAATATGCTGTACCAAGTGGCATTATTTCAAATCTTTTTTATGACAGAGTAGCATTTCCTTTGTGGTTTAGAACTGTAGTGTTGGAGAAGACTCTTGAGAGTCCCTTGGACTACAAGGAGATCTAACCAGTCCATCCTAAAGAAAATTAGTCCTGAATATTCATTGGAAGGACTGATGTTAAAGCTGAAACTCCAATACTTTGGCCACCTGAAGCAAAGAACTGACTCATTGGAAAAGACCCTGATGCTTGGCAAGATTGAAGATAGGAGGAGAAGGGGATGACAGAGGATGAGATGGTTAGGTGGCGTCACCATCCTGATGAACATGAGTTTGAGCGAGCTCCGGCAGTTGGTGATGGACNTCCAATACTTTGGCCACCTGAAGCAAAGAACTGACTCATTGGAAAAGACCCTGATGCTTGGCAAGATTGAAGATAGGAGGAGAAGGGGATGACAGAGGATGAGATGGTTAGGTGGCGTCACCATCCTGATGAACATGAGTTTGAGCGAGCTCCGGCAGTTGGTGATGGACAGGGAAGCCGGGCGTGTTGCAGTCCATGGTGTTGCAAAGAGTCAGACACAACTGAGTGACTAAACTGACTAAGCATTCTCTTGTCTTATATAAATGTACAAAATTTCTTATCCATGCATCTGTGGTTATACAGTATATTTTTTTCTGTATCTGTGTACTGTAAATAGTGCTGCATAAACATTTCCAAATTACCGTTCTTTCCAGGTAAAGGCTCACAAGTGCAAGTACCAGATCTTACGGTATCTCTGTCCTTAGTTTTTTAAGGAATCTCCATGCTGTTCTCCACAGCGGCTGTTACTAATTTACAGTGTCACCAGCGTCTTAGGAATGTTCTTTTTTCTCCAGTTCCTCTCCAGCATTTATTGTTTATAAAGTTTCGAAACTGACCATTATGACTGGTGGGAGGTTATACCTCCATGTATTTTTGATTTTCGCTTCTTTACTAATGATTGATACTGAGAGTTTCTACTTTTTTTTTTTTTTAATGTGTTTGAGTAAAATTTTCCCACTTAAATTGGCTTTTTAAAGTCCTGCCTTGTTTGGAATTCTTACAGGATTACCTACTACAGGCCATTAATGAGGGCAGGTGTTATTTACATGCCCACAGTCGTTGTGAGTAATACGTGTCATTCAGCATCAATTCTAAAGCTGTTGTTACATGAAATGGCGAGAAGGCAGCAGCGTGTCTTCACTCCACACTCTGGTTATATGAGGCTTAGTAAAAGTCATGTTTCTGACTTGTAGAGAGTGATAAGTGGCAAATCACACACCCAAGGGCTTGTTTCTCATTGCTTCCCCACTGTTAGTCTCCCACTGACCCCCAGGACAAATCCCAACCCCTTCAAATCCACCCTGCTGGTGGGGAGATCTGAAAGTGGGCTGACAGCGGAAGGATGGTGCCTCTACCACCTGGAGAGGAGGAGCCCAGATCAATTTTCAAAGCTCTTTCAGCCCAAGGTCAGGCATTCTTTGGGTTCATTTGTTTACTCCTCCCTGAAGGCTCATTGGTAAAAGACTCCATGGTCAGTGCGGGAGACAAAGGACACACAGGTTTGATCCCTGAGTCTGGATGATCCCCTGGAGAAGGAAACGGCAACCCACTCCAGTACTCTTGCCTGGAGAATCCCGTGGATAGAGGCGCCTGGCAGACTACAGTCCATGGGATCTCAGAGTCGGACATGACTGAGTGACTACGTGGGCAAATCCTGTTTACCTGTGGAGGGCTAACTCTGATCTCTAGACTGTGATTTCATTCGGAGTGGACAAATACCACAGGTCCATTTGGGGTCATTTACCGGCACCTCCTCCACAGCTCTGAATGGAGAGGTACAGTGCTGACTTGGATCCCTGAAGAGATGCCTCAAGGAGGTGACCTTAACCCAGAACACCCAGGCCTCAGGGAAGTACAGTAGCCATTTCACATGTGAAATTAATCATTATTTCTATTGGAATATACTTCATTTCCAATGCTGTATTTTTGAAGGTGCTCAATAATGAGCTTCAGGTATTCATAGACCAATTTCTAGCCTTTTTCTGAGTCCTTGACTCTGTTGGCTATTCCAGGGATTTGAATGGGATTCCCCTTGTGTAGTGTCAGTTCAGTTCAGTTCAGTCGCTCAGTCGTGTCTGACTCTTTGCGAGCCCATGAATCGCAGCACACCAGGCCTCCCTGTCNAGTTTGTTTTGCTTTACAATACTGTATTCATTTTGCTATACATTGACATGAATCAGCCACGAGTGTATATGAGCTCCCAATCCCGACCCCCTTCCCCACTCCCACCCCACACCGTCTCTTTGGGTCATCCCCGTGCATCAGTCCCAAGCATCCTGCATCGAACCTAGACCGGCGATTCGTTTCACTTATGATATCATACATGTTGGCTTTCAAAGTGGTTGATTCGGGAAATTCAGCCTTCCTCACTGTGATGTAAGCCTGTCATGTGCATAGTCTGTTTGAATTTGCTGCATCTCCCCTGTGAGATTTGAGATCAGGGGAAACTGACAGCAGATAGGCTGATGCTCATGCTTTTTACTGAGCTATAACAAAGTCTTTTGTCTCTGTCCCAGGAGTTTTATGTGTCTCCTGCCAATGTATTAGCTTGTAAGTAATGTAAAGTCTAAAATACAACAGTGCAGCATAGTAATAATAAATTTTTTGCTATTTCCATAAGTTAGTTTGGGTAATTTTTCCTGGGCTATTAGTTTTGACAGAGGAGAAATAAGCTACTGGCCAGTCACTTCACAGATGCTATGAACTTCCAAAGTTGCAAGGTCTTTGTTTGTGTGTGTGTCAGTATCGCAATTTATTTTTAGCTTTTTATTTTTAATTGGAGTGTTGGTGATTAGCAACATGTGAGTTTCAAGTGTACAGCATAGTGATTCAGTTATAAATATAGATACATTTATTACTCTACCATTAAAAAGAATACATTTGAATCAGCTCTAATGAGGTGCATGAAACTGGAGCCTATTATTCAGAGTGAAGTAAGCCAGAAAGAAAAACACGAATACAGTATACTAATGCATATATAGAGAAGGCAATGGCACCCCACTCGAGCACTCTTGCCTGGAAAATCCCATGGGCGGAGGAGCCTGGTAGGCTGCAGTCCATGGGGTCACAAAGAGTTGGACACGACTGAGCAACCTCACTTTCACTTTTCACTTTCATGCATTGGGGAAGGAAATGGCAACCCACTCCAGTGTTCTTGCCTGGAGAATCCCAGGGACAGGGGAGCCTAGTGGGCTGCTGTCTATGGGGTCACACAGAGTCGGACACGACTGAAGAGACTTAGTAGCAGCAGCAGCAGCATATATATGGAGTTTAGAAAAATGGTAACGATAACCCTGTATGCGAGACAGCAAAAGAGACGCAGATGTATAGAACAGTCTTTTAGACTGTTGGCATTGAAACATGTATAATATCATATGTGAAACAAATCGCCAGTCCAGGTTCAATGCATTGTACAGGTGGGGCTGGTGCCCTGGGATGACCCAGAGGGACGGTACAGGGAGGGAGGAGGGTTCAGGATGGGGAACATGTGTACACCCGTGGCAGATTCATGTTGATATATGGCAAAACCAATACAATATTGTAATTAGCATCGAATTAAAATAAATAAATTTATATTAATAAAAAATAAAATGATTCTTTTCCTAAATGAATGGTTACAGAAGGAGTAGAGTTCCTTATACTGTGCTGTAAGTCTCTGTTAGTTATTTATATACAGTAGTTTGTATATGTTAATCCCAGACTCCTAATTTATCCTTCCCCCAACCTTCCCCTTTGGTAACCATAAATGTGTTTTTGAAATCTGTGATTCTATTTTGTAAAGAAGTTCATTTGTATCATTTTTTTTAAGATTCCATATATGTGATACCATATGATATCTTTCTGTGACTTCACTAGTATAAAAATCTCTAGGTCCATCCGTGTTGCTGCAAATGCCATTATTTCATGCTTTTTTATATTGCTTTGTATATGTGTACCGCATCTTGTTTATGCAGTCCTCAGTCACTGGATTGTTTAGTTTGTTTCCATGTCTTAGCTAAATAGAGCTGCACTGAACAGTGGGGTGTGGTTTTCTCTGGGTATATACCCAGGAATGGGATTGCTGGGATCGTATGGTAGCTCTATTTTTAGAGTNATGTGTACCGCATCTTGTTTATGCAGTCCTCAGTCACTGGATTGTTTAGTTTGTTTCCATGTCTTAGCTAAATAGAGCTGCACTGAACAGTGGGGTGTGGTTTTCTCTGGGTATATACCCAGGAATGGGATTGCTGGGATCGTATGGTAGCTCTGTTTTTAGAGTCTAAAGAACCTTCATGCTGTTGTCATTGAATGGGATCATACAGTAGCTCTATTTTTAGTGTCTAATGAATCTTCATACCGTTGTCCAGAATGGCTGTTATCAATACATTCTCATCAACAGTGTGGGAGGGTTCCCTTTTCTCAGCACTAACTCCAGCACTTACTGTTGATAGATTTTTTGATGATGGCCATTTTGACAGTGTGAGGTGATACCTCACTGTAGTTTTGATTTGCATTTATCCCGTAATTAGAGGTGTGAGCATCACATTGTGTGCTTTTCGGCCATCTGTATGTCTTCTTTAGAGAAGTATCTGTTTAAATGTTCTGCCCATAGTTGATTGTTCGTTTTCTGATGTTGAGTTAAATATGCTGTTTATACATTTTGGATATTAATTCCTTGATAATTGCTTCATTTGCAAGTATCTTCTCTCATTTTGTGAGTTTTCTTCTTATTTATGGTTTTCTTTGCTGTGAAGTTTTCAAGTTTAAATAGGTTCCCCCCTTTTTTTTCATTACTCTAGGAGGTGAATCCAAGAAGATAATGCTGTGATTTATGTCAAAGAGTGTTCTGCCTATGTTTCCTCTAAAGAGTTTTATAGTACTTGGTTTTACATTTAGGCCTCTTAGCCATTTTGACTCTCTTTTTGTGTGTAGTGTTAGAGAATGATCTAATTTCTTTCTTTTACATGTAGCTGTCCAGTTTTCCCAGCACCCCTTATTGAAGAGACTGTCTTTTCTCCACTGCATATTCTTTCTTCCTTTCTCGTAGATTAATTGGCCATGGGTTCATGGGCTTACTTCTGGGCATCCTGTCCTCTCCCGAGGGTCAGTATTTCTGGTTTTGTGCCGGTGCCACACTGATGTGTTACTGTAGCTTAGGAAAATATCTTTTAAACCCTCCCAGTTAAAAGACATTTTGTCAGTATGTTTTGAGTATCTTTGGATTTTTCAAAAATCCTTCAGAAATGTGATATCTCAGTTTGAGGTTTTCAGTGTTTACTGTGGCACCTCATGTGAGGAGACTGAATTACTCTTGGATTTTAGTAGGCAAACAAAGCAATTAGAAATTGTTAATCAGTCAGTCAGTTGTGTCCGATTCTTTGTGACTCCCACGGCTTTGCCGTCCTCCACCATCTCCTGGAGTTTGCTCAAACTCGTGCATCAATTCGGCAGACTGGATGCCATCCAAACGTCTCGTCCTTTGCTGTCCCCTTCTCCTCCTGCCCTCAATCTTTCTCAGCTCAAAGGCTTTTTCAATGGGTCAGCTCTTCGCATCAGATGGCCAAATATGGGAGCTTCAGCATCAGTCCTTCCAATGATGATTCAGGGTTGATATCGTTTAGGATTGACTGGTTTGATCTGCTGGCAGTCCAAGGGACCATCAAGAGTCTTCTCCAACACCATAATNTTGACGGACTGGATGCCATCCAAACGTCTCATCCTTTGCTGTCCCCTTCTCCTCCTGCCCTCAATCTTTCTCAGCTCAAAGGCTTTTCCAATGGGTCAGCTTTTTGCATCAGATGGCCAAATATGGGAGCTTCAGCATCAGTCCTTCCAATGATGATTCAGGGTTGATTTCCTTTAGGATTGACTGGTTTGATCTGCTGGCAGTCCAAGGGACCATCAAGAGTCTTCTCCAACACCATAATNTCGTCCTTTGCTGTCCCCTTCTCCTCCTGCCCTCAATCTTTCTCAGCTCAAAGGCTTTTTCAATGGGTCAGCTCTTCGCATCAGATGGCCAAATATGGGAGCTTCAGCATCAGTCCTTCCAATGATGATTCAGGGTTGATTTCCTTTAGGATTGACTGGTTTGATCTGCTGGCAGTCCAAGGGACCATCAAGAGTCTTCTCCAACACCATAATTCGAAAGCATCAATTCTTTGATGCTCAACCTTCTTTATGGTTCAACTCTTTTATCTGTACAAGACTACTGAAAAAAAAAAAAAACAAAACACGTAGCTTTGACTGTACAGACCTTTGTTGGCAAAGTAATGTCTCTGCTTTTTAATACACTGTTTAGCTTTGTCATAGCTTTTCTGCAAAGGATCAAGCATCTTCTCATTTCATGGCTGCAGTCGCCATCTGCAGTGATTTTGGAGTCCAAGAAAATAAAGTCTGTCACTGTTTCCATTGTTTCCCAATGTATTTGCTATTGAGTGATGGGACCCACTGCCATGATCTTGGTTTTTTGAGTGTAGAGTTTTAAACCAGCTTTTTCCCTTTCTGCTTTCACCTTCATCAAGAGGCTCTTTAGTTCCTCTTCTTTTTCTGCCAGCAAGGTGGTGTCCTCTGCATACCTGAGGTTACTGACATTTCTCCAAGTAGGGTTGATTCCAGCTTGTGCTTCATCCATCCCAGCATTTTGCATGACGTACTCTGCTTATTAGTTAAATAAGTGGGTGGCAATATACAGCCTTGACATACTCCTTTCCAAATTTGGAACCAGGCCATTACTCATGTCTGGTTCTAACTGTTGCTTCTTGACCTGCATACAGGTTTCTCAGGAGGCAGGTAAGGTGCTCTGTTATCCCCATCTCTGAAGAATTTTTCACAATTTGTGTGATTTCAGTGAAACAGAGGTACATGTTTTTCTGGAATTCTTTCTCTGATCCAGTGGATGTTGGCAATTTGATCTCTGGCTCCTCTGCCTTTTCTAAATCTAGCTCGTACATCAGGAAGTTCTCAGTTCACATGCTGTTGAAGCCTAGCTTGTAGTATTTTGAACATTACCTTGTGAGCGTGTGAAATGAATGCAACTGTGCGGTAGTTTGAGCATTCTTTGGCATTGCCCTTATTTGGGATGGGAATTAAAGCTGACCTTTTCCAGTCCTGTGGCCACTGCTGAGTTTTCCAAATGTGCTGGCATATTGAGTGTAGCAGTTTCACAGCATCATCTTTTAGGATCTGAAACAGTGCAGCTGGAATTCCATCACCTCCACTAGATTTGTTTGTGGTGATGCTTCCTAAGGCTCACGTGACTTCACATTCCAGTATGTCTGGCTCTAGGTGCGTGATCACAGCATCATGGATATCTGGGTCATTAAGATCTTTTCTGAGTAGTTCTTCTGTGTATTATTCCCAACTCTTCTTACCCTCTTCTGCTTCTGTTAGGTCCATACCATTTCTATCCTTTATTGTGCCCATATTTGCATGAAATGATCACTTGATATCTCTGATTTTCTCAAAGAGATCTCTAGTCCCTTATGATTAAGCAGTGAAAGTGACAGATTCAAGGAATTAGATCTGGTAGACGGAGTGCCTGAAGACCTATAGATGGAAGTTCATAACGTGGTACAAGAGGTAGTGATCAAAACCATCCCCATGAAAAAGAAGTGCAAAAAGGTAAAATGGTTGTCTGAGAAAGCCTTACAAATAGCTGAGAAAAGAAGAGAAGTGAAAGGCAAAGGAGAAAAGGAAAGATATACCTATCTGAACGCAGAGTTCCAAAAAACAGCAAGGAGAGAGAAGAGAGCCTTCCTAAGTGAACACTGCAGTTACTAATACTTTGTCCTATAAACTTCTTGGGTAAAGCACAGACAGAGTATGCTCTGTCTTCCTTTCTGTGGAAAGCTGCTTTAGGGGGTACTCATGCTCTCTGCCATAAATGAACCCCTGCTAAGGAAAGCAGGATTACCTAACAATATGTATTCTAATAAAAAGAAAAGATCCTTCACAGCCTAGAAGTCCTGTTGCTGAAAAAGATGAAACCAAGTATCCTTTCCTTTTCTTCCAACTTGCTTTAAAAATTAACTTAGAATGGGAGTTCCCTGGTGTTTAAAAATTCACTTGCCACTGCAGGGGCCATGAGTTCGATCCCTGATCTGGGAAAATTATACGTGCTGCAGGGCAACCAAGCCCATGTGCTGCAGCTATTGAGCCCACTAACAGCAACTGTTGAGACATACATGCCCTGGAGCCCAAGCTAGTGGTGAGCAGGGGCTATTAGTTACGAAATGTGGGCTGCTTCTTGTGGCTTCTCTTGCTGCAGACAAGCTCCGCAACAAGAGATGCCACCACAAGGAGAAGCCCACACAACAACTTTAGCCCCTGCTCACTACAACCAGAGAAAGCCTGTGGGCATCAGTGAAGACCCAGTGCAGCCAAAAATAAATAAATGAATAATTTTTTTTAAGTTCAAGAAATACTTTTTAAAAAGGAAAAGAAAATGAAAAACTTTATAAAAATTAATTTAGGAAAATGTGGTCAAGATTCAGAAAGAAATACAAATGCACAGAGAAATAAAAATTCAAATAGCTGCTTCAGACTAAATGTTTTGTGATACAACAGGAATCAGGCAAAGCACAGGGATAAGAAAGGGCATCGTTTAATGAATGAAACTAGTCTTTCTGCAGTGACTGTGAAAGCAAGAAATATTACAATAAGTAAGCATTAATGCACATTCTACTCATTGTACCCTTTCACGCGATACTTTTTGTTTTCATTTGCATCTCTTAACACCAGCACAGAATTCTTTTTATTTTTACTCATTTACTTTCTGGCTGTGCTGGGTCTTCATTGCTCTGTGCGGACTTTCTCTAGTAGTGGGAAGCAGCGGCTGCTTGTGATGCATGGGCTTCTCCTCGTGCCTTCTCTTGTTGCAGAGCATGGTCTTTAGGTGCAGGGGCGTCAGTAATTGTAGCACTTGGGCTTAGCTGTCTTGCTGTATGTGGAATCTTCCTGGACCAGAGTTCAAACCTGGGTCCCCTGCATTGGCTGGTAGATTCTTAACCATTGGAACACCAAAGAATTCTAGCACAGCATTCTGAAATTGCCAAGCATAAGTTGTATGCAGCTGAGTGAAAAGATGAAAATGTACTCAGTTTTCCAGAAGAGCTGATGAACATGGAAAATGACAAAATCCTTTTACATACCCATTTACATAACTATTGACAAAAATATAAGCATATATTGTTAAGAGAGCATGATTATGAACAATTCCGTAAAGGAAGAAACTGAATTAATGTATAATAAATGGTTCAGAGGCCAAGCATTTGGTTACCATTCTTAAATGCTTTTCAAAATAGTTGATCCTCATGTAATGCAATGTACCAACAGTCTTGGGGTCTGTGTTGTTGCAGGGACACTGATAAGGGTGATGATATTTCTTTGAGGAAGACAAGTGTTCAAGATCCAGGCTGTGTTTAGGTTGTCCAGTCCTCTGCCATATTTACCACCAGGGAACCAATTAGTAAATCAATACCCAATAAAAATAAATGTATCATGAATAAGTGAGGTCTGTAGAAATTTAATTCAATTGTGTGTATGTTGAATTTTAAAAGGTATGTTGAATTTTAAAAGCTGTTTTTGTTCAAAGTGTGGATGGCATCTTAGTAATCCTTTAGAAATGTGCTTATGCTCAGTGCAAAACAAAACAAAAAAATGCCCACTAGTTCTTCAACTATAAGATAAGGTGTGTTTGCAAAGATAAAGCATATCAAATCTTCATTTTGTTGGTCGATATTAAGAATGGTCCTAACGTAGCCGATGCATGAATGTTAAGAGTCGTTTGCTCTCTGGAAAGAAGAAAGGTAAGTACTTAATACTTATCAGAAAGTTGTGGAAGATATAGGTAATTCTGACATTCTTTCTACTGAAGATGTCATATTTTCTAGTGATTAGCCCAGCTTCTCAAGCTGGAGAGAAAAATTCTCTGATGCACTTCATGGATAAGGCAGTTATTTCCCCATTTCGGGGAACGTGGAAGCCTCCTTCCCAGCTCTCAAGAGCTGCCTGCAGTCAGATGAGGAGGGCGCTCATTAAATCTCCTCTGCCTGAGCACTTCCACTCCTTGTGTCCCTTCTGACCATCCTCTGTTTAGTGGTGTATGTACTGCTACTTTCAAAAAGACTGTTGGTTTATTCTCTCTGAATAAAACCACACCTTAGCTCTACCATCTTTGCTTTATTCCCTCCTGTACATCCATCTTCTTCTGTTTCAATTGTTTATAAATCTGCCCGCAGGCATAATTATTACATATTCAACATGAGGCCTGTTTAAGGAAATCTATATCCGTGAATCTTCTAAATCTAGTAAATCAAGGAATCTATAGAGAACAGTGTTCTCTGTTTGTAAAGAAAAAAAAAAAAACATTGTGTAAAGAGCAGTAGCTTTCCACTGCAACAATCAGATGTTTAAGAAAAATCAATATACTTGTTGACAGTGGCAATTACAGAGTTCTCCATCTTTCACCTCAATTTAGCCACATAGAGACCCAAGATACTGGATATTCAGGGTTCATTAAGCACTGATGAAATATATCATGTAACAGTTAAAGGGAAGAATACAGAAGAATTTACAACTATTACACTTCATTTTTAAAAGCGTATTTTCCCACTAGAACAAGTTTTTGTTGTGATATGGCTTTTAAGTGGATAATCTTTTCTGTCTATTGTATAAATGGTCATCTGTATTACTTTGTTTAATCATAACTTATTTGTTACTTGACTAATGACAGGTCTTAAAAGGGGTACAATATTTCCTTCATTACAATGTGAATATATTAGATTAGCATTTTGAATATTCCATTCAGATGGATTGTAGGCAGAAGTATTCAGTCTTTTTATGAATAAATATAGGCAGAAAGCATCAGAACAAAAGGTTGAGTGGTCTTCCTAGGCCCAAGTTCTCATTCTTACATACAGAAAATACTGTTGCATGTCCTGTTTTACTTTTTAATAATTCAGTTCGACTGATGTCACATTTAAAAAATGAACAGATTTGCACTGTTAACATTTTCTATCATGTCTCAAAAAGATAGATAGAATGAATGCTGGTGAATCCCTGGCTACTGGAAATACAAAATTTTCTTAGAGATTAGTTGTGATAATTCATGTAAAATGATTCTCATAGTTTTGGTGCATAATAGAAGGTCAGTCATTATCAGTGGCAGCTCCAAAATTTCTGTATAAGACAGCATACAGTCAACACTCTGATTGAAAGTAGAGTAAAAAGACTTGTTTTGAAGTTGTAATTTTTCATAGCAAGTATATTTCTTTTATTTTGATTGTGTATATTTTTTGATTTTCCTGGGAAGAAGGGTGGATGGAACCTAATGTAAGTGGAAAATTCTCCCTGCACCCTACCAGGCTACACCAACGCCACATATGATTATTAAAGGCTTCATTTAGGGAAGATTGAGTCAGATGTTCCTTTGTTTACAAGGGGGCATGCTGCTGCTGCTGCTAAGTCACTTCAGTTGTGTCCGACTCTGTGTGACCCCATAGATGGCAGCCCATCAGGCTCCACTGTCCTTGGGATTCTCCAGGCAAGAACACTGGAGTGTGTTGCCATTTCCTTCTCCAGTGCATGAAAGTGAAAAGTGAAAGGGAAGTCGCTCAGTCATATCCGACTCTGCGACCCCATGGACTGCAGCCCACCAGACTCCTCTGTCTATGGGATTTTCCAGGCAAGAGTACTGGAGTGGGGTGCCATCGCCTTCTCCGACAAGGAGGCATAGACACTAATAACTAAAACACAGAGACCTGAGCCACAGTTTTGCTTAAACTCCTACTGTCCACATTTACCTGATTTTCCCTGTAAAATCTGAGTAATTTGGCTTTACTGTATTGACTTGGTTTTCTTCTATTTTTTATACTATTTTATTCAATTTTAGTTCATGAATTGTAACAATTCATCATGGCTCCAACATTAAACATGTAGGGTACACACTGTGATTTTTTACTGTGATTGTAGCATGTTCTTATGCTACAGTCCTTTATATTAATATGTTATCTTCATCTTAAAATAGCATATTTACCCTGTTTTCTTACTGTCATTTATTGAATTTCTATTTCTCCTTAATTCCTAGCTTACTTAATAAACCTTTCTATTTTCTTTTCTCTTGTAAATTTCAGTCTCCCCAAATATCTATCATTTTCATTTATATATAAACTTTCCTAGTCTGTGATTGTATTATTTATGATTTTAAAGTAATTAGCTAGAAATAATCAAGAAATGAAAAGTTAGAACACATTTAGTATTTGTGCAACATTTTAACTTTTCAAAAGTGATTTCATATTTTAGCCCATTCCTCTCAGAATAAAGATGTAATGTAGTGATCTGGTTGGTATTACTAGGGCTTATTATTCATTCATTTATGTTTTAATTTACATTCAGTTCAGTTCAGTCTCTCAGTCGTGTCTGACTCTTTTCAACCCCATGAACTGCAGCCAGCACGGCAGGCCTCCCTGTCCATCACCAACTCCCAGAGTTCACCCAAACTCATGTGCATTGAGTCAGTGATGCCATACAGCCATCTCATCCTGGGTCGTCCCCTTCTCCTCCTGCTCCTAATCCCTCCCAGCATCAGGGTCTTTTCCAATGAGTCAACTCTTCACACGAGGTGGCCAAAGCACTGGAGTTTCAGCTTTAGCATCAGTCCTTCCAAAGAACATCCAGGACTGATCTCCTTTAGAATGGACTGGTTGGCTCTCCTTGCAGTCCAAGGGACTCTCAAGAGTCTTCTCCAACACCACCAGTTCAAAAGCATCAATTCTTCAGTGCTCAGCTTTCTTCACAGTCCAACTGTCACATCCATACATGACCACTGGAAAAACATCTCAAAACTTCAAAGATAAATTAAAAACAATTGTTGAGTAGACAGATCCAGGAATATTTGTAGCCTAATTTATAACCTTTTTTGATAAAATAAAAACAAGTAATATATAAACTAATGTTATAGAAGCTGTATATAATTTTTATTATATACTTACTTATTTAACACTCCACTCGGCATGCACAGTATGAAATCATAAAAGCAACAAACATCACTGTACCAATACTCCGTAAGATTATTTGTACCCGGCGAAGGAGGTATATTTTTCCAGTTACTTGATCTATGAACACTGCTGCCTTCTCATCAGCAATGGTGGCAGTCTGTAATAAAGTTAATAGTGTTTTGGGGATAGTTTAGTGAAGCAAAATACTCAAAACCTTCAATTTATGTATCAGTTTTTTTTTTTTTTCAAAACACTGCATAAATTTTAGTTACTTTTTTCTGTAAAACAAGTTAATGGAAGTCTCTTTGCATGTCAAAGAAGGTAATAAATGCCAAGGTGGACTATTTAGAGAAATACAATCATTTCCCTTTAAACATGTTATATAGCATTCTTCAGTACACTGACTTCTTGTTCAATACACTGGTCTTACAGAAATATTTTCCAGTTTCCCAAAGAATGTTTCTAGTGACAGAGGGAAATATCAGGGGTCAACAGTTTCCTTCCTCTAAAAGCTTATAAAATGCAATTCCTAATTCTGTGGCTAATCCATTCCATGATTTTTACACTAAAAATGTCTCAGCAGGAGATAAACTGTCTACATTTACTATAATCTCATCTTTATAAACTTGGTTGGCTTTTATTAACACTGCAATATTCACACTGAGTTATCTGGAATGTCATTTTTCATGACTCTTCCCCATGACAAGCACTATGACAAGAGCTAGTGTTTAGTAGATGCATTATGGAAATAATCTTAAATGATGGGAAGTACTTTCTAAAACAAAAGCACTGAAATCTAACATAATCCTGATATTTCTGCATGGCTTGGTTCTCTCACAATAATTATATAATTAATAATGTATAAACTTGCCCACATGAGTAATGGAAACTCATACAACTTCAAATACTATGCACACTTACTCAGTTTTCAATCATCCAAGGTTCTATATACAAAGATGTTTACTATTTTAGTGACTAATAGATAAAAATACTAACCTCATTAAGCCAAAGAATAGGCACCAAATAGTTCTGCTTTAGGTGCTTTAATGCTCTGTAATATACATTGAAAATAAGTATAATATTAAATAATTATGGAAATAATTATATATTATACATATATAACAAAAATGTTAGTAATTATCTCTATACATGAATGTTCAGAAGCTAGTTGCTGTTGTATCTTGGTTAAATTCCTTGATTTTTGTTCCATGTGATGAATACTTTAAATTTTAATGTTTGTTTCTCAGTTTGATAATTATTCTTATGAATCTTCCTAATATATATTTCTAATTAGATTCGCTTTTACTAATGATTTATTTTCCCTTTCAACAAGTTATGCCCAGGAAACTGACAGAGTCAATTCCTAGGCAGGTTGATAAGAAATCTGGGGTCCCCAAGGAGAGAGGGGTCTGGAATTCTTAAGGAGGAGGAAAGGACAAATTTTTTATCCTCTGTATTCCTTAGGATTATGTAACAATAATGTGACCTGCTTGAGGACAGTTTCTGGAAAAAAAAATCCTTCTGGCTAATCCTGTTATCATAAAATGTAAATTATGGGAGTGAGTCTAGTAAGGTCTTTAGAACCTCCAGACATTGTTTGATTTACTGTAATAACTAATTAAAAGTATATAACTCCATTGCTAACACTAGTGATGGGGTACTCTTTCTGCCCCCTTCTGATGTCTATGTCAGAAGCTTTCTCTACCTCTTTCATACTTTGAAAAAACTTTATTACACAAAAGCTCTGAGCAGTTAAGCTGCATCTCTGGCCCTGGATTGAATTCTCCTCCAGAGGCCAAGAATCCGAGTGTCTTGTGGTTCAGCAACAACCCTTCAAAACTAAACTTTGAATTTGGAAACTACTGTCACAGAAATATTTGGACAGCTAGTGGAATAAGCAATACCACCATACACTCATTCCAAAATGTGTGTAAATATCATTTCAATACAAACTAGATACAATTCTAAATTGCAAATGAAAGTTATTAGCATTTAACAATTTAATAAATTAAGCCAAAGAAGTTGAAATTTTATTTTATATATGTTTTTTCATCATATTGGATTATTACTTCATGAGTTTATTCAAGAAAACTAAGAGGAAGTGGCAAGAATACACAGAACTATACAAAAAAGATCTTCACAACCCAGATAATCATGATGGTATGATCACTCACCTAGAGCCAGACATCCTGGAATGCGAAATCAAGTAAGCCTTAGAAAGCATCACTATGACCAAAGCTAGTGGAAGTGATGGAATTCCAGTTGAGCTATTTCAAATCCTAAAAGATGATGCTGTGAAAGTGCTGCACTCAATATACCAGCAAATTGGAAAACTCAGCAGTGGCCACAGGACTGGAAAAGGTTAGTTTTCATTCCAATCCCAAAGAAAGGCAATGCCAAAGAATGCTCAAACTACCTCACAATTGCACTCATCTCACATGCTAGTAAAGCAATGTCCAAAATTCTCCAAGCCAGGCTTCAGCAATACGTGAACTGTGAAATTCCAGATGTTCAAGCTGGTTTTAGAAAAGACAGAGGAACCAGAGATCAAATTGCCAGCATCTTTTGGATCATCAAAAAAGCAAGAAAGTTTCGGAAAAATTTCTGCATTATTAACTAAACCAAAGCCTTTGACTCTGTTGATCGCAACAAACTGTGGAATATTTATCAAGAGATTGGAATACCAGACCACCTGACCTGCCTCCTGAAAAACCTGTATGCAGGTCAAGAAGTAACAGAACTGGACATGGAACAACAGACTGGCTCCAAACTGGAAAAGCAGTCCGTCAAGGCTGGATATTGTCACCCTGCCTATTTAACTTCTATGCAGAGTACATCATGAGAAACACTGGGCTGGAGGAAGCACAAGCTGGAATCAAGAGTGCTAAGAGAAATATCCATAACCTCAGATATGCAGATGACACTCTTATGGCAGAAAACAAAGAAGAACTAAAGAACCTCTTGATGAAAGTTAAGGAGGAGAGTGAAAGTTGGCTTAAAGCTCAACATTCAGAAAAATTAAGATCATGGCATCTGGTCCTATCACTTCATGGCAAATTGGTGGGTGAACTGTGGAAATAGTGACAGACTATTTTTTTAGGTTCCAAAATCACTGCAGATGGTGATTGCAGCCTTGAGATTAAAAGACACTTGCTCCTTGGAAGAAAAGTTATGACCAACCTAGATAGCATATTCAAAAGCAGAGACATTACTTTGCCAACAAAGGTCCATCTAATCAAAGCTATGGTTTTTCCATTAGTCATGTATAGATGTGAGACTAGGACTATAAAGAAAGCTGAGCGCCAAAGAATTTATGCTTTTGAACTGTGGTGTTGGAGAAGACTGTGGTGTTGAGAGTTCCTTGGACTGCAAGGAGATCCAACCAGTCCATACTCAAGGAAATCAGTCTTGAATATTCNATTAGTCATGTATAGATGTGAGACTAGGACTATAAAGAAAGCTGAGCGCCAAAGAATTTATGCTTTTGAACTGTGGTGTTGGAGAAGACTGTGGTGTTGAGAGTTCCTTGGACTGCAAGGAGATCCAACCAGTCCATACTCAAGGAAATCAGTCTTGAATATTCATTGGAAGGACTGATTCTAAGGCTGAAACTCCAATACTTTGGCAACCTGATGTGAAGAACTGACTCATTTGAAAAATCTCTGATGCTGGGAAAGATTGAAGGTGGGAGAAGGGGAAGACAGAGGATGAGTGGGCTGGAGGGCATCACTGACTCAATGGACACGAGTTTGGTTAAACTCCGGGAGTTGGTGATGGACAAGGAGGCCTGGCGGGCTGCAGTCCATGGAGTTGCAGAGTCGGACACGACTGAGCAACCGAACTGAACTGATGGTGACAAAGAATACATTAATCCACAGCTTACAGTTTCTTCAGTTAGAAATTCTTGGACATAGGTCTTAGAATCATTTAATAGTCATACTTTTCTTTAGTAGCCTGTTTGACATTCCTAAAGGGGCAGATATTCTAAATTTATGTAGAAATTAGAAAAAAATTTTATCTCTAAATCTTTAAAAGTATCAGTAATAAAGCTGGTAGCAAGAGTTGAGATGCAAACCTCTTAGGTGCCAACATAGAAGGATATAACCATGCTTATACACTTAGCGCAGGTGGCTGCGACTGGCGCACTTAGCATGGTCGACTGCGACAGGCACATTTAGCATGGCTGAGAGGAGGTACCCCAGTCTGAGGTCAGGGGCAGAAGCCAGGAGGACCCCAGGCCAGAGGGGCAGAGGCCAAGAGGAGTTACCCCATGTCTGAGGTCAGGGGCAGTGGCCGAGAGTGCCAGGCTGCGACGGCGCAGGAACGACAGAGAGAAGCTACTCCAGTCTGAGGTCAGGGGCAGCAACCAAGAGGAGCTACCCCATGCCCGAGGCCAGGGGCGGTGGCCAGGAGGAGCAACCCCACCTCCAAGTAGCAGTGTCTGTGCAGGCAGAGGGTCTAAAGGAGCTATTCCACGTTCAAGGTCAGGAGGGGCGGCGGTAAGGAGATACCCCTCCTCCAAGGTAAGGAGCAGTGGTTGTGCTTTGCTGGAGCAACCGTGAAGAGATACCCCACATCCAAGGTAAGAGAAACCCAAGTAAGATGGTAGGTGTTGCAAGAGGGCATCAGAGGACAGACACTGAAACCATACTTACAGAAAACTAGTCAATCTAATNAGAAGGGGATGACAGAGGATGAGATGGCTGAATGGCATCACCGACTCGATGGACGTGAGTCTGCGTGAACTCCGAGAGTTGGTGTTGGACAGGGAGGCCTGGCGTGCTGTGACTCATGGGGTCGCAAAGAGTTGGACACAACTGAGTGACTGAACTGAACTGATACAATTTTTCATATTTCTTTTTACAATTTTTTCTGTGCATATATATTGTCCTCATACAAATTTGTTTCTGCAGGCCATTCATTGCCCGTCTTCCTAGTCCAGCTACCTAAAGTTCAGTAGACTTTATTTCTATTTGCCAACATCTTGTTTTATAGAGGTACAGACAGTTTCACTTTCATGACTGCTATTATCTGTGTTTGGTCAATGCCTTCAGCTACATAACTCTGATCATCTACATTACTTTAAAATAGATTTTTTTTTTTACATTGGAGTATAATTGCTTTACAGTGTTGTGTTAATGTCTTCTGTACAATGGCGTGAATCAGTTATAAGTATACATAAATCCTTCCATCTTCAGCCTCCCTGCCACCCCTCTACATCATCACAAAGCACTGAGCTGAACTCCCTGTGTATACAGCAGCTTCCCACTACNTGGAGTATAATTGCTTTACAGTGTTGTGTTAATGTCTTCTGTACAATGGCGTGAATCAGTTATAAGTATACATAAATCCTTCCATCTTCAGCCTCCCTGCCACCCCTCTACATCATCACAAAGCACTGAGCTGAACTCCCTGTGTATACAGCAGCTTCCCACTACACAAGGTCGTGTGTTTATGGCAGGGTTGCTCTCTCAATTCATTCCACCCTCTCCTTCCCTTGCCGTGTCTGCACATCCGTTCTTACATCCTCATCTCTATTCCAGCCCTGCCAATAGGTTCATCAGTGTCCCTTTACTAGATTGCATACATATGCATTAATATATGAGATTTTTCTGACTTAGAGAAGTTGAATTTTATATTCTTTCCCCTTCTTTGCATAGATATATTCTCATTCTTACAAGAAAATGCTAAAAATCATAATGAAACTTGTTCAAGATACTCACTCAATTTTTCTTGCTGGTTTAACCAGTATATTGATCTGCAGCCGTTTTGCAAACTGTAGAGTGAATCCAGTTATCTAAAGACAGAACAAACTAAATTAATTATCAACTTCCTTAAGAAAAAGTATTTTATAAATCCAAAATTTATGTTTACTGTTACATAGAGCCTAAGGTGAAACTCTACTACTTGAAATCTATTAAATAAGTAATTGGACATATTGCATCATGCACACATAATTCTCCATAGTTAAATTTTGTGTGTGCACGAATGGGTGTATACAGATGTATATGCCCATGAATATACAGGCACACAAAATTCCTTTGCCCATCCTAATACCTAGGCTTTATTTAAATTTATGATATTTTTTGAACTGGTTTTGAGGGATTCACAATAGTACTGAAACCCAGAACTCATATACTGTCTATAAATCCTGAACTTTGCATGATTAAGTATATATCAGTCAGAACCCATATATCATCTGTTTAATTATAATACTACTTATTATTCTTTAAACTGAAATGTCACTCCTAAAATTCCAGCATATCATTTAAACTTTGAAAAGGAGAATATCAAAATAAATGAAAAGTTGAAAACTGTTACTCTATAGGAAATTTAATAGATTTTTCCGTACACTGAGTATAATGAATCTTACCTCAAATGCATATATATCTGTAAAATCTTTTAATTGCTTGTAATCTACAGTGTCCCTTCATGTGAGCAGTACTTGCAATTAAGTTATAAAATGAGCATAAGATCGTACTTTATACCAAGTTGTTTTAAGTAATCATTTCTATCATTGCTTTCTCTGACCTATGAACAATTAAAAAAAGTCTATAAAATTCCACATGCTAAAAACTAAAACAGAATTACTTCATCTCATAAGCAACAACAGGAAAATAAATGTAATTTTCCTTGATATAAAAGTAAGTAATTTATCAAGATTGTGATGCAATAAATATAAGCAATAAATGTGGTTGAGAAAATGGAGAGAATTTAATTCTTCTTTCATTAAAAAAATAATGTTAAACCAAACAGGTCAATAATGTAGTTGCTTACGGGTTCAACATCTAAGTATGTGCTATGTTCTTCTTCATTTGGACTTAAGCCTTCAACAGGTTCTGCAATTTCTGGACTTGCATGTAGAAAATGAGGAAGTGAAATGTACACAGGTTTTCCTGCAAGCAAGTTTTAAAAGACAAATGATATAAATACTTTTTCTTATTATACATCCCTCTCAGAAAAGATTTCCTTGAAGATAAAGCTTTTTAAGTTAAAAATGAAATGCAAAGTTTGCTTTGACTGCTAATTGGATGGTGAGGGTTAGAGACAATTATAGCATCTAATCACTTTTGAACAATAACAAAAAAGAAATGTAACCAGTCATCCCTTAGATGTTTATTTCCTATAAGTAAGGCTTAGCTGGCCTTCCCTGGTAGCTCAGTGGTAAAGAATCCACCTGCCAATACAGGACATGCAGGTTTGATTGCTGGGTCAGGAAGATCCCCTGGAGGAGGAAATGGCAACCACTCCATTTTCTTGACTGGGAAATTCCGTGAAAAGAGGAGTCTGGCAGGCTATACAGTCTATGAGGTTGAAAAGAGTCAGATAGGACTTAGCAACTAAGCAACAACAGCAAAGCTTAACCGCTGATCACAAAGTTACAACCATGTACCTTCATGTTTCAGGTAGTAATATGTCTATGGACTGATAATTTTTTGATGAGATTCTTTCTTTCTTCACACCTACACCAATATGAAATAGATGAACAAAATATGATAAACTCCAAATTTTGAGTCAATTCTTGGAGACTTCCTGAAATACACTTATTTTTATTTACCATTTTCTAGGGTAGAAAAGTTAGAAAAATGTTAGATAAGTTGGGATGTTTAAAGTATTCTGGTAACTATTTTAATTTCATCCTAAATCTAAAAAGAGCACAGAGATTCTGCACAGCAGAGGACACCATCAAAAATGAAAAGGCTACCTATGGGATGGGAAAAAATATTTTCAGAACTTGTATCCCATAAGTAAGTAACATCCAAAATATACAAGGAATTCACACAACTCAAAAAAATAATCAGTTAAAAAAAAAACCTTAAGATTTATTTTCCAAAGTAGCACAGAGAAATATCAGGGTGGTTTTACCTAATAACAACTAAATTCTGCAACAGTGAAAATCAGAACAAAAACAGCCTACCACCTTCTGCCATTGTTGTTTTCGCACTTTAACTTTCTTTCAGAAAACAATCCTGGCTTAAGTTTACCCAGTTTGAAGAATAATGCAAATTATGCCATGGATTGTGACATTAAGAACCCGTGAACTTACCTTCTTTGCATTTCCCAATGTCTAGGACACCGTATAAGCTACAATTTTTTGAGAGAAGTTTTTCTGTGCAGAAACAGTGGTTGTCTGGATTTTGAAGTGGAGATGCAAAAATCCTGGACGGAAGAATAAATCTATACACAGGGATTCCTTTTAGATTAATTTCGGCTCCAAACACAGCGTAAAATGACCTAAACACAGATACAAAAGAATTTCATCCTGGGAAACTGAACTTCGTTCTGGAGATCCGTTTTCTCCTATTTTTAAATTTATATTATTGCATTAACTTATGAAAATTGTGTAATCTTATTAGAATTCCTGTTTAATTATTAGGAAAAAAATATTGAGAGATTTTAAGGTATACCAGAACTCAATACTTGGATATGAGCTATTCTTACCTTTGTTTTCAAAAGCTTCTGAGATTAATTTTTGTTTGTGAACTGCAATAGAGTATTTATCTCTTGAGATGGGAATGGCAACCACTCTAGTTTTGTTGCCTGGAGAATTACACAGATAGCGGAGCCTGATGGGCCACAGAGTTACAGTCCACAGAGTAGCAAAGAGTTAGACATACTAAGCGACTAACCACATAGAGTATTTATACAGCAGACATTTCTCATGGTTCATTTCTTCTGTGGATTAATTATCGATGACTCTCTCAAATCCATAATTTGTGCCCAGTTTCAATGAGATAAAAATAAAATTTCAATGTCCCAAAACTTAATCATGGGGAGAAATTCTGCTTGAGTGTGTGCATGCTGGTGTTTAATATCTTCCTTCTACATATTCAAAAGCAGGGATATTACTTTGCTGACTAAGATCCGTCTAGTCAAGGTTACGGTTTTTCCAGTAGTCATGTATAGATGTGAGAGTTGTAAAGAAGGCTGAGCACCGAAGAATTGATGCTTTTGAACTGTGATGTTGGAGAAGACTCTTGAGAGTCCCTTGGACTGCAAGGAGATCCAACCAGTCCATTCTGAAGGGGATCAGCCCTGGGATTTCTTTGGAAGGAATGATGCTGAAGCTGAAACTCCAATACTTTGGCCACCTCATGCAAAGAGTTGACTCATTGGAAAAGCCTCTGATGCTGGGAGGGATTGGGGACAGGAGGAGAAGGGGACGACAGAGGATGAGATGACTGGATGGCATCACTGACTCGATGGGCCTGAGTCTGAGTGAACTCTGGGAGTTGGTGATGGATAGGGAGGCCTGGCGTGCTGTGATTCATGGGGTCGCAAAGAGTCGGACACGACTGAGCAACTGAACTGAACTGAACACTCCCATTATTTACAGCTATCCACCATAACCTTGGCAATGTACTGAATCCCACTATGTACTTTTTTTTTTTTGATACCCAGATGACCTTAGCTCAAACTACCACACAATTGCCCTCATCTCACATGCTAGTAAACTAATGCTCAAAATTCTCCAAGCTAGGCTTCAGCAATACATGAACCGTGAACTTCCTGATGTTCAAGCTTGTTTTAGAAAAGGCAGAGGAACCAGAGATCAAATTGCCAGCATCCTTTGGATCATAGAAAAAGCAAGAAAGTTCCAGAAAAACATCTATTTCTGCTTGATTGACTATGCCAAAGCCTTTGACTGTGTGGATCACAATAAACTGGAAAATTCTGAGATGGGAATACCAGACCACCTGACCTGCCTCTTGAGAAATCTGTATGCAGGTCAGGAAGCAACAGTTAGAACTGGACGTGGAACAACAGACTAGTTCCAAATAAGAAAAGGAGTACGTCAAGGCTGTATATTGTCACCCTGCTTATTTAACTTATATGCAGAATACATCATGAGAAATGCTGGACTGGAAGAAACACAAGCTTGAATCAAGATTGCCAGGGGAAATATCAATCACCTCAGATACTCAGATGACACCACCCTTATGGCAGAAAGTGAAGAGGAACTAAAGAGGCTCTTGATGAAGGTGAAAGAGGAGAGTGAAAAAGTTGGCTTAAAGCTCAACATTCAGAAAACGAAGATCATGGCATCCAGTCCCATCACTTCATGGGAAATAGGGAAACAGTGGAAACAGTGTCAAACTTTATTTTTTGGGGCTCCAAAATCACTGCAGCTGGTGAGTGCAGCCGTGAAATTAAAAGACTCTTACTCCTTGGAAGAAAAGTTATGACCAACCTAGATAGCATATTCAAAAGCAGAGACATTACTTTGCCGACCAAGGTGAATAGTGTCAAGGCCATGGTTTTTCCAGTGGTCATGTATGGATGGGAGAGTTGGAGTGTGAAGAAGGCTGAACGCCAAAGAACTGATGCTTTTGAACTGTGGTGTTGGAGAAGACTCTTGAGAGTCCCTTGGACTGCAAGGAGATCCAACCAATCCATTGTGAAGGAGATGAGCCCTGGGATTTCTTTGGAAGGACTGATGCTAAAGCTGAAAGTCCGGTACTTTAGCCACCTCATGTGAAGAGCTGACTCACTGGAAAAGCCTCTGATGCTGGGAGGGATTGAGGGCAGGAGGAGAAGGGGACGACAGAGGATGAGATGCCTGGATGGCATCACTGACTCGATGGATGTGAGTTTGTGTGAACTCCGGGAGTTGGTGATGGACCGGAAGGCCTGGCGTGCTGCGATTCATGGGGTCGCAAAGAGTCGGACACAACTGAGTGACTGAACTGAACTGACCTGACCTTATTTGAAGAAATTCTGCTCTCTTCAATTTTACAGATAAGAAAAGTTTCAGAGATCTTCAAAGCTTTCTCAACGACACAGAATTTAGAAACTAAAGGATTCCAGCATACCCAGTGCCCAGTGTGGGTGCTGATGCTGTGTGAAATTTACTGCGCCCTGCCAAGTTGAATGGATGCTGTAGTGTCAGTAGAGCACATTAACATAGATCTGTGCTGGAATGTCATCATTTTAGACATTTTAGGGAAGATTGGGCATGTCTTTCTTGACCGTTATTAAGTATACTGCAGCAAAAGAGAGAAGCAAATAGCTTTTGCTTAGAAATGACAAGAAAATGATTTGCATTATGCAAAATACCCTTCTACGTCTTTCAGTTTTCAGACATGTAATAAACACATTATGAATTCTATATTGTACTTATTAATATATCAAAAAACTTCCTTAAATTTATTTTATTTTTCTAACATACTACTATTGAGTGTGGCCTTCTTGATTTATCTTTTGTCACTTGGGAAAATAATTTTGACTTAGAGAAATACATTAGTGTCTTTGTCTTACCTGCAAATGTCCGAGGAGAAGAACTGCAATACCCGAGTCTTCTCAATAAAAGGTGGAAATGAAGCTGCATCTGTTTAAAAGTTGAGCCAATAGCAAAGGATTAGATGCAGTTTGTGTCTTAAATCAAGAAATCTTGATTCCAAAATGCTTGATAGAAATATAATATGAACTGTAGCAATGGTACATGTAATTTTTTAAACAGAAATCTTTTTTTCTCATTCCTTTCTCTTTTATTAAATTTTATGTTGGATCAGTCGATTAACCATGTTTTGTTAGTTTCAGGAGTATAGCAAAATGATTCAGTTATACATACACATGTATCTATTCTTTTTCAATTTCTTTTCCCATCTAGGTTAAAAAAGAATACTGCATAGCATTCTTTGTGCTATACTTTAAGTCCTTGTGGGTTATCTGTTTTAAGCATTAATAGTGTATATATGTCAATCCCAAATTCCATATCTATCTCCCCTCCAGTTTTTTCCCTCAGTCACTGTAGTTCATTGTCTTAAGTCTGTGAGTCTGTTTGGTAAGTTCATTTGTATCACTTTTTAAAGATTCTGCATAAAAGCAATATCACACGATCCATGTCTTTCTCTGTCTAATTTACTTCACTTAGTATGATAAGGTCCAGGTCCATTCAAACTGCTGCAGAAGGCACTATTTCATCCTTTTTAATAGCTGTAATATTCTGTTTCATATATGTGCCACATTTTCTTTATCTGTTGATGGACATTTAGGTTGCTTCCATGTCTTGGCTATGGTAAGCAGCACTGCAGTGAATCCTGGGCTGCATATAATCTTTTGAACTACATTTTTATCCAGATACATGCCCAGAAGTGGGATTGCTATATCATATGGTAGCTCTATTTTTAGTTTCTTAAGAAACCTCCATACTGTTCTCCATTGTGACTGTTACCAGTTTAAATTCCTACCAGCAGTATAGGAAGATTTCCTTTTCTGCACATCCTCTCCAGCATTTATTGTTAGTGGATTTTGGGGTGATGGAATCTGACCATTGTGAAATGATACCTCATTGTAGTTTTGATTTGCATTTTTCTAGTAAATAGTGATTTTGAGCACATTTTTATGTACTTCTTGGCCATCTGTATGTCGTCTTTGGGGAAATATCAACTTAGGTCTTTTGCCCATTTTTTTTTTATTTTTTAAATATGTATATATAGAGAGAGTATGAGCTATTGAAAACTTTGGAAATTACTTGGTGGCATTGTTTGAAAATATTTTCTCCCATTGTGAGTTGTCTTTTAATTTTGTTTATGGTTTACTTTGCTGTACAAAAGGTTTTGAGTTCAATTATGTCCTGTTGGTTTATATTTCTTATTTCTATTTCTCTAAGAGGTGGCTCAGAAAAGATACTGCAGTGATTCATATCAGAGAGTGTTCTGCCTATGTTTTCCTCTAAGAGTTTTATAGTATTCAGTCTTTAGTTATTTAATTTAATTATTTAATCCATTTTGAGTTTATTTGTATATGGTGTTAAAGAATGTTCAATTTCATTTTTTTACATGTACTTGTCCCATTTTCTTAGCACCATTTACTGAAGAGACTGTCTTTTCTCCATTCTACAGTCTTACCTACTTTGCTGTTATATTAATTGGCCATATGTGTGTGAGCTGTTTCTGGCTTTCTACCCTGTTCCAGTGATCTACATTTCTGTTTTGGTGACACTACCATACTGTTTTGGTGACTGTAACTTTGTAGTACAGTCTGAAGTCAGGGAGCCGTGATTCCTCCAACTTTGTTTTCTTTCTCAAGATTGATTTGGCTATTCAAGGTCTTTTATGTCTCCATACACATTTAAAATTTTTTGTTCTAATTCTGTGAAAAATGCCATTGGTAATTTGATAGGGATTTCATTGAGTCTTTAGATTGCATTGGGTAATATAGTCATTTTAACAGTATTGATCTTTGAATACAAGAATGTGATGTATCTTTCCATCTGTTTTTGTCATCTTTGATTTCTTTCATCATCATATAGTTTCAGAGTATAGGTCTTTTGTTTCCTTCAGTTCAGTATAGTCACTCAGTCGTGTCCGACTCTTTGTGACCCTATGAATTGCAGCAGGCCAGGCCTCCCTGTCCATCACTAACTCCTGGAGTTCAGTCAAACTCATGTCCATTGGATCAGTGATGCCATCCAGCCATCTCATCTGTCGTCCCCTTCTCCTCCTGCCCCCAATCCCTCCCAGCATCNTTGACAATGTTTCCACTGTTTATCCATCTATTTCCCATGAAGTGATGGGACCAGATGTCATGATCTTCTTTTTCTGAATGTTGAGCTTTAAGCCAACTTTTTCACTCTCCACTTTCACTTTCATCAAGAGGCTTTTTAGTTCCTCTTCATTTTCTGCCATAAGGATGGTTTCATCTACATATCTGAGGTTATTGATATTTCTCCCAGCAATTTGTTTCCTTAGGCAACTTTATTTCTAGGTGTCTTATTCTTTTTGATACAATGGCGAATGGGATTGTTTTGTTTATTTGACTTTCTGATATTCATTGTTAGTGTACAGAAATGGAATAGATTTCTGTGCAATAATTTTGTAATAATAATAATTACAAATTTAGTTATCCTGCAACTTTATTGTGCTCAGACGCTCAGTTGTGTCTGACTCTTTGTGATCCCACAGACTGTAGACCACCAGGCTTCTCTGTCCAGGGGATTCTCCTGGCAAGAATACTGGAGTGGGTTGCCATTTCCTTCTTCAGCAACTATATTACAGCTCTTCAAAAGTGAATTCAGTGGTTTTCTGATAGCATCTTTAGGATTCTTTGTGTATAGTATCATGTCATCTGCAAACAATGACAGTTTTACTTCTTTTCCAATGTGGATTTCTTTTATTTCTTTTTCTTCTCTGATTGCCATGACTAGTACTTCCAAAACTATGTTGAATAATAGTGGTAAGAGTCAACATCCTTTCTTGTTCCTGGTCTTAGAGGAAATGCTTTTAACTGTTGAATATGATGCTAACTATTTTTTGTCATATATGGCCTTTAGTATGTTCAGATAGGTCCCCTCTGTACCCACTTTCTAGAGTTTTTCTTTTTTTTTAATCTCAATGGATATTGAGTTTTGTCAAAAGCTCTTTCTACCATCTATTGAGATGGTCATATAATTTTATTCTTTAGTATTCTTTGATGTCATATTCACATAGATTGATGTCCAGATGTTGCAAAATCCTTGTATCCATGGTATAAATCCCACCTTATCATGTTGTGTGATCCTTTAATGTATTGTTTGATTTGGTTTGCTAGTAGTTTGTTGAAATTTTTCACATCTGTATTCATCAATGATAATGACCCATGGTTTCCTTTTTTCTAGTATCTTTGTCTGGTTTTGGTATCAGGATGATGGTATCCTCATAGATTGAGTTTGAGAATATTCCTTCTACTGCAAATTTTTCAGTACTCTCAGAAGGATAGGTTTAACCCTTCTGTAAGTTTTTAGTAGAATACACCTGTGAAGCCATCTCAGTACAGTTCAGTCGCTCAGTCGAATCCAACTCTTTGCCACCCCATGAATTGCAACACGCCAGGCCTCCCTATCCATCACCAACTCCTGGAGTTCACTCAGACTCAAGTCCATCGAGTCAGTGATACCATCCAGCCATCTCAACCTCTGTCGTCCCCTTCTCCTTCTGCCCCCAGTCCCTCCCAGCATCAGAGTCTTTTCCAATGAGTCAACTCTGCACATGAGGTGGCCAAAGTACTGGACTTTCAGCTTCAGCATCATTCCTTCCAAAGAAGTCCCAGGGCCGGTCTCCTTCAGAATGGACTGGTTGGATCTCCTTGCAGTCCAAGGGACTGTCAAGAAGCCATCTAATCCTGGACAGTTTTTGTTAGAAGTTTTTAAAGCACAGTTTCAATTTCAATACTTGTGGTTGGTATGTTCATATTTTCTGTTTCTTCTTAGTTCATTCATGGGAGTGTATACCTTTCTAAGAATTTGTACATTTCTTCCAGATTTTCCATTTCATTGACATACAGCTGCTTGTAGTTGTCTCTTATGATTCTTTGTATTTCTGTGGTGTTTGTTGTAACTTCTGTTCTTTTTCATTCTAATTTTATTGATTTGAACTCTCTCCCTTTTTCTTTCCTTGATGAGTTTGGCTAAAGGTTTATCCATTTTTATTCTTTTTAAAGAATAAGCTTTTAGTTTTATTGATCTTTTATATTTTTTTCTTTTTGATTCTGCTC
Organism: Neotragus moschatus; assembly: GCA_006410615.1. Classification (NCBI taxonomy): domain Eukaryota; kingdom Metazoa; phylum Chordata; class Mammalia; order Artiodactyla; family Bovidae; genus Neotragus; species Neotragus moschatus. Next base: position 182,873 of record SJYA01000606.1, on the reverse strand, counting down.
TGATTTTTATGATTTGTTTTTTTCTTACTTTGGGTGTTTGTTCTTCTTTTTCTATTGCTTTAGGTGTTAAGGTTAGGTTGTTTATTTGAAAATTTTCTTGCTTCCTGAGATAAGATTGTATTGCTGTAAACTTCATTCTTACAACTGCTTTTGCTTCTTCCCATAAGTTTTGGATCATCATGCTTTTATTTTCACTTGTCTCTATGTGTTTGCTTTTATTATTATTCTTTGATTTATTCAGTGATCTATTGGTTTCTTGATAACATGTTGTTTATCTTCAACCCGTTTGTGTTTTTTCAGTGTTTTTCTTGAAGTTGAATTCTAATCTCATAGCACTGTGGTCAGAAAAGATTCTTGATATGACTTCAGTTTTCCTAAACTTATCAAGGCTCACTTTGTGGCCCAGCCTGTGATCAATCCTGGAGAATGTTCCATGTGAACTTGAAAGGAATGTATATTCTGCTGTTTTTGGATGGAGTGCACTATAAATTAAGTCCATCTGGTCTTTCTTTTAAGGCTTGTGTTTCCTTTGGTCTTCTGTCTGGATGGTCTGTCCATTGCTGAAAGTGGGATGTTAAAGTCCCCCAGTATTATTGTGTTACTGTTGATTTCTCTTTTTGTGGCTGTTAGTACTTGATTTATATATTAGGATGCTCCTATTTTGGGTGCATGTACATTTGCAGTTATTACATCTTCCTCTTGGATTGATCCCTTGATCATTATGTAGTGTCCTTCTCTGTCTATTGGGAAAGTCTTTATTTAAAGTCTATTTTGTCTGATGAATGTTGTTACTGCAGCTTTCTTCTGACTTCCATTTGCATGGAATACCTTTTTCCATCCTCTGACTTTCATTTTATATGTGTACTTAGATATGAAGTGGATCTCCTGTAGACAGTATACATACAAGGTTTGCTTTTGTATCTATTTAGCTAGTCTGTGTCTTTGGTTGGAGCATTTAATCCATTTACATTTAAGCTAATTAGCAATGTCTGTTCCTATTTCTATATTGTTTATTGTTTTGGATTTGTTTCTGTAGGTCTTTTTTCTTCCCCTTCTTTTTTGTTCTGTTGTGATTTGATGACTAGCTTCAGTGCTGAATTTGTTTTTATTTTTTGTGTGTATACCTGCTGTAGATTTTAAGTTTCCTGTTACCATGAGGATTTGATATAGCAGTCCATACATAAACAAGGTTGTTTAAAGTTGCTGATGCTTTAATTTCAAGTGCATTTCCAATATCTGGCATTTGTGCTCCCTTATTCTCACAGTTACTGGGTTTGATAGCATATTTTGCATATTTTTGGGCAGATGATTTCCTTTCTTACTTTTTTTTGCCTTTACTGGTAAGCTTTTCCATTCTTTTTTTTTTTTTTTTTCATCTCAGGGGTACATAAGTTCCCAATCTTGAACCACCCCCCCACCACCTCCCACTCCACATCATTCTTAATTTCTTTGTTTCTAGTAGTGAATTTCGTTTAGGATTTGTTGCAGATCTGGTCTGGTGGTAATGAGTTCTCTGTAGAGCTTTTGATTTCTCTGTTGCAACTGAACGATCGTCTTCTTGGACAGGGTATTCTTGGTTGTAGGTCCCTCCCTTTCATCCCTTTGGATATATCATGCCACTCCCTTCTGGCCTGCTGAATTTCTGCTGAGAAATCAGATGATAATCTTATGGGAGTTACCCTGTATGTTATTTGTTGTTTTACCCTAGTTGTTTTTAATGTTTTTCTTTGTCTTAAATATTTGTCCACTTAATTACCGTGTGTTTTGGCGTATTCCTCCTTGGGTTTATCTTGCCTGAGACTCTCTGAACTTCCTGTACTACACTCACTCTTTTCTTTGCCATGTTAGGGAGATTTTTGGCAATTTGCATTCATTTTTCTCTCTCTTTTCCTTCAGAAACTCATATAAATGTGAATATTGGTGCATTTAACTTTGTCCCAGACTTTTAGACTCTCTTCATTTCTTTTTATTATTTTTTCTTTATTCTGTTCTGCAGCAGTGGTTTCCACCATTCTTTTAGTTCACGTAGTCATTCTTCTGCCTCAGTTACTCTACTGTTGCTTGCTACTAGTGGTTTTTTTCATTTCAGTTACTGCATTGTTCATCTCTTTTTGTTCTTTTGTTTTTCTAGGTCTCTTAAACATTTCTTACATCTCCTTGATCTTTTTATGAGATCTTGTATCATCTTCACTTTCATTACTCTGAATTCCTTTTTTGGTAGATCACCTATCTCCATTTCAATAAAATGTTCTTCTAAGTTTTATCTTGTACCATCATCAGGGACATATGCTTCTGCAACCTCATTTTGTCTAATTTTCTGTGATTGTGATTTCTTTTCTGTAGCTATAGGATTGTAGTTCTTTTAGCTTCTGCGGTCTGTCCCCTGAGATAAGACTATCTGAGTCTGAGAGGCTTGCACAGGCTTCCTGGTGGGAGGATTTTGTTCCTGCCCACTGGCAGGTAGAGCCAGGTCTAGTCTTTTTGGTGGGCAGAGCTGTACTTAGAAAGCCTGTGTGCTGATGGATGGGGCTGTGTTCCTGCCTTGTTGGTTGTTTAGGATGAGGCATCCCAGCACTGGAGCCTACAGGATGTTGGCTGGGGCTGGATCTTGGGGAGGAAATGGTATTCACCAGAACTTCCACTACTAGTTGATGTTTTTTTTTCCAGTTTGTGGAAAATAATTATATCACCTGGCAGATATGGAATTTGGTTCATTGTGATCATGACTTTGCCCCTCCTTCTGTCTTGTTGTGGTTTTTTCTTTGTCTTTGGATGTAGAGTATCTTTTTAAAAAAAAAATGATTCTAGCATTTTTCTGATGTTGTTGTGGATGGTTGTTGAGCAATTAGTTGTGATTTGGGTGTTTTTGAAAGAAGGGGTGAACTCACAGTCTTCTGCCTTGCCATCTTACTGGCCAGTTGATTCAGAAATCTGTATACATGTAATTTTTAAATCGTCCAATAGCCACATTTTAAAATGATAAAAGTATCAGTTATATTTAACCCCGTATATCCAAAATAACATTTTACACATAATCAATATAAAATTAACAAAATCCCATGTGTACTTATGGCACATTTTGGTTTGTACTAACCCCATTTCAAGGATTTAATATGGACAGGTGAGTACCTGCTACCTTATTCAACAAATCTGTATACTGTCCACATTCATTGGTATTCAATTTTGTATCAGATTTTCTGACAATTTAAAAATAAATTAGTTTTTTTTTTAATGGCCAAATCACCTGTTGTTAAAACTATGATTGTTTTCCTACCCTATCAGTAGAGCAGCAGTTTCCTTACTTTGAGGTTCCTTTACTTGTCCTTTTGGTAAATGTTTTTCTTACTTTTGATTGTGATTCATTCACCTACCCTTATGGCTGATTAACATTTTTAAAATCATTTTTTGAAGTTCTCTAAGCAGGATTTCATGCAAATAGTTTGAAATTGTATACATCAAAACAAAAAAGGCATTTGTTGAGTTTATTGAACCCCTACAATGGTTATTATCCATGGCACACATTGAATATAAGAAGAAATAACTAGATAATTTCCTCCATTTACTCCACAAATGAGGATCAGCAAAATAAACCGCTGCTGAATGTGTTTGTTCAAAACAGTAAGACCTAGCCTTCAATTATGAATACCACATTCTTTTTCTAGTAACAGCACCAACTTTGGAATCTTCTTACATTTCACTTATAATATAACAGAAAATCAGTAAACGCAATCCTGCCTTTAAGATAATGGGCTATTGAAGATTAGCTTAAATGCCCAGATGGGTCTCTGAATGGGCATTGCCTACAACTGCCTTCCCAACACCTTAAACATTAAAGGAAAAGAATACATTGAAAAGCTTTAAATATCATCAAAGATCCTGTCATAATGATACCAGCAATTACCATGTGTCATAACCCCAGAACTGTGCATACTAGCAGGACTCTTTTTTTAAAAAAATACTTTCAAGTGTAAATCAGTATTTTAATTTTATACCACTTTAAGCTTATTGGAGAAGATATAGTAAGTACTTTTATCATGCTAACAACATTGGAATGTTTTCTGTTTTCTTTACACTCTTTTCCTACTGTGTGACCAACAATCTGTCTCAAAGAGATTCCATCAGAGTCCTTGGTCTGCCCAATATACCTCTACTCCTAGTATATTTACTTCTGTTTTTCTCTTAGATACTTTTAACCTCATGATTTCTTCCCAGCTTTAGTTTAGAATGTTCATTTTTGCATGTTTTATCATGGTTGGTAACAATATCCAGTACAGGTATGTATTGGTTAACACATATATAACCTTATTTTTGTTGCTACTGTTGTTCTTTTCTCTGTAATTATGATCATCTTATTCAAAATAGATGGCTCCCCTTGCAAGGTTACTGATTCTTCTTCATACTGAAACCTCCATTTGGATATATGTTTTACCTTTTATATTTATGTTGATTGTTAAATTTTTTCACTCTTAAATTATTATCTACACAGTATGTACAATAGATGTGAACAGTAACTACGAACCTCTTTACTTCTGTGACCAGTAAGTCAGTTAATTAGTCTTTACAAAGCAAACATTTCCCTAGGAATGCAGTAATGGTTTATCCTTAGTGGTTAATTTTGAGACATTCCATCAAATTAGATAGTTACTATTACTTTGCCAACAAAGGTCCGTCTACTCAAGGCTATGGTGTTTCCAGTGGTCATGTATGGATGTGAGAGTTGGACTGTGAAGAAGGCTGAGCACCGAAGAATTGATGCTTTTGAACTGTGGTGTTGGAGAAGACTTTTGAAAGTCTCTTGGACTGCAAGGAGATCCAACCAGTCCATTCTAAAGGAGATCAGTCCTGGGTGTTCACTGGAAGGAATGATGCTAAAGCTGAAACTCCAGTACTTTGGCCACCTCAAGCGAAGAGCTGACTCATTGGAAAAGACCCTGATGCTGGGAGGGATTGGGGGCAGGAGGAGAAGGGGACAACAGAGGATGAAATGGCTGGATGGCATCACTGACTTGATGGACGTGAGTCTGAGTGAACTCCAGGAGTTGGTGATGGACAGGGAGGCCTGGTGTGTTGCGATTCATGGGGTCGCAAAGGGTCAGACACAACTGAGTGACTGAACGGAACTGAAGCCTGTATAGGAATTGAGACTCTGAATTATGTTGTAGGGATACAAAGATAGGTAAAAGCATACCTATCCAGAACATCGTCGGTATGATGGTAGATTTGTGGGAGAAAGGAGGAGGTTTCATTGTGGTATTATTACAAAACAAATACCCTTACCTGTACCATTAATCATGTCACAATAACTTGCCCAATAGGAGAGATGCCTTAGAGGGGAAATAAAAAAAAAAAAGGAAATGAACATTTGCATTTCAAGAGCACCATCTCACGTTAATTTGTCTTTTATGGTTCAAGTGGTGAGGATGATGGTTTAGTTGCGAAGTTGTGTCTGACTCTTACAGGAGTCTGTAGCCCACCAGGCTCTTTGTCCATGGAATTTTCCAGGCAGGAATACTGGAGTGAGTTGCCATTTCCTTCTCCTGACAATCTTCCTGACCCAGGGCTTGAACTTGGGTCTCCTGCATTGCAGAGATTTTCCTACATGGCAGGTGGATTCTTTACCGACAGCCACCAGGGAAGCCCTACTTCTGCTAAAGTAATAAACATTGATGAGATCAGTTGTGACAAATGCTAAATTTAAGAAATATTCTAAATCATTTGGTCTATGTTTTGTAGAAGTTTTCATCTTGCTGAGGTAAAGGAAGTGCCTGATACCATTAAGTGGCCAGATTATAAAATAAAAACTGATCAATTTTGTTAGGAACAACTTGGAGCAAACTGAATTCTTAAACACTTTTTGAGAAATATTTATTAGAAATTTAGATCTCTGTTTAGGATTAAATTTCTGTGTTCTGGTGGGAAAAGTGGATTATTGCATAGTGTATTGAATGTTCAACTGAATAGGTGGAAAATATTAAGTAGGTAACTGATGTAAACTCAGTATGAGGGAAAATAGGGGAGTGTGGAGGAGCAAAGAAGCAGATGTTTGATCAGAAGTGACCGGAAATGTAGATAATCAATTTTTATTTTTCCCCTCTTTTAACTTTCCATGAATTGACATTATTGGGAACTCATGTACACCTGAGATGGAAAATAAATAAATAAACTAGAATGGAGTTTATTAATTTAAACTCATATCTTCATGAAATATACATATACATATAACTGGAAACAATACAAACAGTGGTAGTGATTGTTTCTCTGCAGTCTCAGCCACTTTTTGGTGATAGAAAATGGGTTTTTCACCCTCCTAACATATCATATGTAACATGTCAAGGCAAGCTATTGCTTCTATTTGAAACACAATAAGCTGTCAATCATGCTCAGTCTTGCCATGGTCAGTTAAATTAACCTTATCTTCACCTTAAACTCATGTGAAATTCTTATTCCAATTAAGAGCACTCAGTAACTCCTCAAAACCTCTCTGTAATATTGAAATTAAAGAAATGTACTCAATATATGAACACTGATATGATATCCCATAAAATGAGCATTTAGATGTATTTTTTCCCTCCATTAGATTTTCCTGTGTAAAAAAAAATGTGACTATGGACTCTAGATGAAAAAGGAATATGAGTATTTAACTGTTTTATGCAAATTTTAGATAGGAACTCAGTGTGAGGTAATGCTTGCTTAATTAATAAAAATGTTTCATCTCTTGATTTTGATTATTCTTTGTCACGAAATCACTGATCTAAAACTCATTTTAACTTTGAGGAGAAAAGTCTTTTTTTCCTTGCTATTTATTGGGGTTCTTCCTATTTTAGACATACGACAGATTAAATGTACTCCAGATAAGTAGGCAGGAGTTAGAGAAAAGTAGGAAACTGTGGCCATATGAACATACCTCATTTTACTACCACTTCACAGAATATGTGCTCTTTATTTTCAAGTTCAATATGTCAGTTTTAAACAGGAAATAATAATTCAATTTTTATAATGATAGGCTTTTTTAAAAAGCTGAGTTATTTTAAGAACATTTGGAAGGGGAAAGTCATAAAAGTTGTGGCATGGATTCATTAAGCTTACGTCTTTATAGACATGCTTAGTCATGTCACTGGAATGAACAATATTTTTATTTCGTGCTCAGTAAAAAAAAAAAAAAGCAACAAAAAACAGTATATTTTCCTAGCTCCTGTATGATGAGTTGACATATTGATATTCTTCCTTTTAATTTGCTGTTATGTAATTGAAGTGTGCATGTAAACTCTGGTTATGCAACACAGATAAAAGCATCCCCTTTAGATTTCTGTATATAAGAGACCTGTTCATAAAGGTGAACCCTCCAGTGGGGCTGATACTCAGCAGCTATGTGCCAGTGTGACCAGTCACCACAACTAAAAGGTTAATATCTTGTAGACCAGGAGTTTCTAAGGGCCGAGATACAGGCAACACTGTTCCATTGATTGGTGCCTGTGCCTTACCAGTCAGTAAATAAGTTTCTTGCCTGCCTTAAAGCATCCTAGTGACACACACACACACACACAGACACGCACACACACAGACACACACACACACACAACTTACTTTGCCTGTATACTTACTTTTTGCCTTTATATGTGTCAATTATGGCAACTTTGCTTATGTTATCTTTCCCACTGAAAACTTTATAAACTCCATCTGCGGTGTTGTTGTACTGAAGAAATACATACAAGAAAAAATTACTTCTAAAACAAGCTATGCTTTCCAAATTATAAAGTATGTAATTAACTCACTTCTGCATTTCTCAGACACTGGCTGTTCACAATTATTTTATATGATTTGAAATATATAAGTGATTAATTTTAAAAATTACTGATTTCTAATATTTTATAAAAACAAGATATAAAAAGTGCTTAGAAATAAGTGCTAGATGCTGAGATAAAGGAAGAAAACAACAATCAGAAGCTGACATGATCCAACTCCAGTACTCTTGTAATTAAGCCAAAAAGGCCATTTTGATCACTAGTCCTGTTATATTGAGGTAAACGAATAGTTAACAAAACCTATGAGAAATGTGACAGCTTTCCTGAAGTTTTCTCAACGTTACGATCTCTAATATGTGGTTACTAAAATTTAGGTACACAAAATGAAAAACAGAATTAGCCAAAGAAAGAATTGAGTATTTTAGGTAAATAATAACTGAATTTATTATCCTTTAAGGATTCTATACTTAAATTTAATTGATATATAACCTTGCAGTCCTAAAAAGCATCTCAATTAAAATAATTAAAGAATATAACTGATATCTAATAAAGCACCAAATGAATTCATATTCAATTTTTAAATGTAGTAATCAACTGGTTCTTTTCATGGCCCCAAACATTAAATAGTAACTAAGTACATCACCAAGTTCACATTTTCTTAAATTTCCTATATGTCATTTCATGACATTTTTAGATGTTTTTATAAACTAACTCTATGAAAATATGACACTGCTGATTTATCCTTCTTGTTGTGTACAATTTCAGGTAACTTTTAAGTTTACATTAAAACAAACTTGTAGGAGGTCTAGAGAAGGAAGAATGGTATAATGAATACATTTCATATAAAAACTGGGCATTCAACTTGACTGTGCATAGATAGAAAAACCAAAGTTGAAAGTGTTCAAAGTTTTTCCACCCTACAGCTTAATTTTAGACAATTTATATGGACACTTACTTAGGCAATTTGTCAAAGAATGGAAACTTGATTAAATGTTAGTTTAATTTTAATTAGTAAATTCATACAGGTAAATTTTCCCAGCTAGGAAAGATAAAACTATGTGAGATAGACTTTGAAATAGTGAGAATATTTATTAGGGTTAATACATTAATAGGGTTAAGAAATAGGGTTAACACACTGAATGATAAAACTGTGAATTACCAATGCCATTATATTTATCTGGTTAAGGTCTAATAATATTGATATTTATATATTGTTACAAGATAAAATGAGCCAACTGTAGTAGTAGGGTATGGAACCAAATTGAAGAATGGATCCTGATAGGCCCACTAGTATATACAGTTTTTTTAAAGTTCTCTTTTGAAACATCAGAATTTGACTTTTTGGTAAGTGAGTTGAGTATTCAACTCACTTTTAAAACTTTTAAAAGTGACTTTTAAGAACTTAGAGTATGTACTCTGAGATCAGAAACACGGTTGACACACTGAATGATAAACTTAAGAACTGCCAATGTGATTATATTTATCCAGTTAAAAGTCTAACAGTATCAAGATTTATAATTGTTACTCACAGGATAAAACACACCAACTGTAGTAGTAACAGGATATGGAATCAAATTCAAGAATGGATCTGTATAGCCCCACAATAGTTCTTTCAAAGTTCTGTTTTGAAACATGGAAGATTTGGACTTTTTGATAAGTGAATTGAGTATTCCTTGAATAAATGAATTTGGATAGAGATGTGGTGCAGCCTGCAAAAAAAAAAACATGGTTTAAGACACCAACTGCAATATCACTTTCTTAACAAATAAATATAAATATAAGAATTAAACTGAATAAAACAATCTCCAGCTATCTTTAAAATGACTGCCAGATCTAGCCAGGACTAAAAGTATATTGTAATGATTACATTTCTCTGTGGTTGTGTGGGCCACAGGAAGAAGAGTTTCAAAGTTAAGTCCTACTTTTTGACAAATTTTACTTGTTTATTTCATTAGTGATTTATTTTGGCTGTGCTGAGTCTTCACTGCTGGGCACGCTTCTCTCTAGTTGCCTTGAGCAGGGCCAGTCTCTAACTGTGGTGCACGGGCTTCTCGTTGGGGTGGCTTCTCTTGGTGAGAGCATGGGCTCTAGGTGTGCGGACTTCAGTAGCTGAGGCATGTGGCTCAGGAGTTGCGGCTCCCCAGCTCTAGAGCACATGTTCAATATTTGCAGTGCGGAGGCTCAGCTGCTCTGAGGCACTTGGGATCTTCCTGGACCAGGGATTGAACTCATGTGTCCTGCATTATCAGGTGGATTCTTTATCACCGAGCCACCAGGGAAGCCCCATAAATGCTTTTTAAAATGATACACTCTAAATGGTCTTCTAATCAGTCTTCAGTTGATTATTCTATGATCTTGTCATCTTTGCAAATAATCGTAATTCAAAATAATAGCATAAGAAAGCATTTTTTAAAAAAAGATATCTAATTTTAGTTTTAATTGTGAGATTATTTACAGTTGGATTCTAGAGGATTTGAAACCCAGTAATTTTGCGGTTTGTCTACTCACTGCTACAGCCAGGTTGAGAATGGTGAACGTGTCATCCTCAGTTCCAACTGATAGTGAGGGTTCGAAGATGGCTCCATTGGGCTGCAGGAAAGAGACCGTGTGGGTCTCAGGGTCCTGGGTTATATTTTCCTTGGCTAGATAACGAACTCTGTAAAACAGGAGAAACTAAAACTCAAAACCGTTGTTTCAAATGAATGTCATTCATTTTAACAGAAGTTAAAATTCAAAATAGTTATTCAAATGAACATTAATTCTCAAATGCCATTCATTTAAGCAGTGATTATTGAGTACATAGATTATGTCAGAAATTAGGATAAACAAGTAGATTAAAATGATATATAAGCCAATGCTGAGCCTCCAGCAAACTAGAGCAGAGGAATCTTAGGTGTGCATAGCAGAGGAGAAGGAATATGTGTCATTATAGGAGTTTACACAGGTTCTGTGGGAAAACATGGAGCAGGTACAAACTCAGGCTAGGGATTATGGTGGGGATAATGGACAGGATACAATTCCATATTAAATGTTCCGAGTGACAAATAGAAGCTTAGGTAAAATGAGATAGAAAATGCACGTGTTAGGTAAATGTGTTATTTTAGTAATTCAGATGTTTCAGTATGGTTGGTTTAAGGAGTAAGGAGAGTGGTGGAAATAAAGTGATTAAAATAGGTAATATCTGGACCATAAAAAGGTTTATCCCATAATGAAATGTTTAGCTTTTATCCTGAGGGTGAGGAGAAGAAAGAGAGTTTTAAACAAGGGAATAGTAAGAGCATGCTTTCATATAAGAGAAAGACTGTTCAAAGTGCACAGACTTTCCTGTACTGGCTTTGCCATATTTTCCAATGTTTTAATGAGAATTAAAGATGCTAGTGAAATATGCTTTCTACTTTACAGATCATTTCCCCTCAATCCCTGCCCCATATATTGTTAAACTTATTACATCTAAGCTTCTCGCTCTAACACCTCTAAGCAAAGTACCATCTACCTTTAGGAAAGAGATGAAGGGTGGTTTTATGGGGAAAACTGTTTTGCAAGTAAGAGATATTTAGTGAGATGAAATAAGGTGTACATTATTCATTGTTCTATCATTTATCTGAACATCTATTATGTGAGGTTATAGTAGATATCTGTTGTTATCTGACTAAGGTAAACACTGAAAAAACATGAAACTGAAGCGTGGAAACAAAAATAAACCAGAGAAAACCTGACTTGATTTCAATCAGGTGTAATAAAATTGTAAATTCCTGTAGGATAGGTATTCTGTGTGTTTTGTATGCCCAAGCAGTATCTGGAAATGGTAATTTCTTGGTAAATATTTTAGAATGAATAAATAATGGTTCATATTCTTTAAAAAGTGAATTAACAAAAATATAGAAATATATCTTATTTCTAATGTAATTTCATTAAAGCTTTATTGTTCACTATTCTTGGAGTACTGCAGACACAGAATACAAAAATCTAAAAGAGCAGCCAGGATAGTCTATTACTACTCAATTATTATTTCCTCTTAGAAAATTATATTTTAAACTTAGATTACATATTTTAACATTTTACTGTTAAAATACTTTAATTTTCAGGAAGATTTATATATGTATAATAATTGAAATAATAGCAAAATAATTTTGACCCAGATTGTTTTCTTAGTTGTAGTTACAACACTATACCAGTAGATGGCAATCACTAAGAGAAAAATCCTTTAAACTGAGGTCTGTGTTTAAAATGTACTTTTTTTAAAATATAAATTTATTTATTTTAATTAGAGGCTAATTACTTTAAAATGTTGTATTGGTTTTGCCATACATCAACATGAATCCGCTACGGGTGTACACGGGTGTTCCCCATCCTTAACCCCCTACCACCTCCCTCCTCTACCATCCCTCTGGGTCATCCCAGTGCACCAGCCCCAAGCATCCTGTTATCATGCATCGAACCTGGACTGGCAATTCGTTTCTTATGTGATATTATACATGTTTCAATCCCATTCTCCCAAATCATCCCACCCTCTCCCTTTCCCACTGAGTCCAAAAGACTGTTCTATACATCTGTGTCTCTTTTGCTGTCTTGCATACAGGGTTATGGTTACCATCTTTCTAAATTCCATATATCTGCATTAGTGTACTGTATTGGTGTTTTTCTTTCTGGGTTACTTCACTCTGTATAATCTCCAGCTTCATCCACCTCGTTAGAACTGATTCAAATGTATTCTTTTTAATGGCTAATACTCCTTTGTGTAAGAGAACATAATCACTCAATTTTGGTTTAAAAATTAGACTACATACAGGTTCTAGAAAGTGTTGGTTAATGATATCAAGGGGAGGAGTTCCCCTCTACTTTAGCCCAAGATTGGTTTCTGTGTACTCCTACCAAAGCAGAGGAATTAAAATATATATGTATATTGGATCTGAGAATATTCTGAAGGAATTAACCAGGTCTTCAAAGAATTGGTGTAGGTTGGAATAGACATAAGTAAGATCTCAAACTAGATAATTTTATTCTTTGATCCATGTCACATCCTGCCAGAGTTTCATCAACTTCACATTAGCAGCCAAAGCTAAATAAGCCTGTGCTTCTGTTTGTGGAGGGACATCCTTCTCCACTGGAAAAGGTTGGTTTCCATTCCAATCCCAAAGAAGGGCAATGCCAGAGAATGTTCAAACTACCACACAATTGCACTCATTTCACATTCTAGCAAGGTAATTCTCAAAATACTTTAATCTAGGCTTCAACAGTGCATAAACCAAGAACTTCCAGGTGTACAAGCTGGATTTAGAAAAGGTAGAGGAACCAAAGATCAAATTGCCAACATCTGTTGGATCATACAAAAAGCAAGGGAATTCCAGAAAAACATCTACTTTTGCTTCATTGACTACACTAAAGACTTTGGCTGTGGATCACAAATAATTGTGGAAAATTCTTAAAAGATGGGAATACCAAACCACCTTACTTGCCTTCTGAGAAACCTGTATGCAGGTCAAGAAGCAACAGTAAAAACTCAGCATGGAAAAACTGACTGGTTTAAAATTGGGAAAGGAGTACATCAAGGCTGTATATGGTCACCTTGCTTATTTAACTTACATCACAGCACATCATGCAAGATGCTAGGCTGAATGAATCACAAGCTAGAATTAAGATTGCTGGGAGAATTATCAATAACCTCAGATATGCAGATGACACCACCCAAATGGCAGAAAGCAAAGTGAAACTAAAGAGCCTCTTTATGAAGGTGAAGGAGGAGAGTGAAAAACAGCTGGCTTAGAACTCAACATTCAGAAAACTAAGATCGTGGCATCTGGTCCCATCACTTCATGGTGAAATAGATGGGGAAAAAATGGAAACAGTGACAGACTATTTTCTTGGGCTCCAAAATCACTGCAGAAGGTGACTGCAACCTTGACAGTGACACTTGCTCCTTGGAAGAAAAGCTATGACAAACCAAGACAGCATATCAAAAAGCAGACATAGTACTTTGAGACTGAAGGTCCCCCTAGTCAAACCTATGGTTTTACCAGTAGTCATGTTTGGATGTGAGAGCTGGACCCATAAAGAAGGCCAAGTGGCGAGGAATTGATGCTTTCGAACAGTGGTGCTGGAAGACTCTTGCGAGTCTCTTGGACAGCAAAGAGATCAAACCAGTCAATCCTAAAGTAAATCAACCCTGAATACTCATTAGAAGGCCTGATGCTGAAGCTCCAATGCCTCAGCCACCTGATGTGAACAGCTGACTCATTGGATAAGCCCCTGAGCTGAGAAAGATTGAGGCCAGGAGAAGAAGGGGGCGACAGAGGATGAGATGGTGGGATGGCATCATTGACTCAATGGACTTGAGTCTGAGCAAAGTCTGGGAGAAAGTGAAGGACAGGGAAGCCTGGCGTGCTGCAGTTCATGGGGTCGCAAAGAGTTGGACATATCTGAGTGACTGAACAACACTTTTCCTCCACTTCCAGTTTCAACTGAATTCAGGATTTAATTGATGGAAAAAGCTATTAGCTTTTCCTGAAATGTAACCAGTCATTTTTCTATTATTTAAGGCGTCTAAATAGACACTATGGAGAAGGTAATGGCACCCATTCCAGTACTCTTGCCTGGAAAATCCCATGGATGGAAGTCTGGTAGGCTGCAGTCCATGGGGGTCACTAAGAGTCGGACACAACTGAGTGACTTCACTTTCACTTTTCACTTGCATGCATTGGAGAAGGAAAGGACAACCCACTCCAGTGTTCTTGCCTGGAGAATGTCAGGGACGAGGGAGCCAGGTAGGCGGACGTGTATGGGGTTTCACAGAGTCAGACACCACTGAAGTGACTTAGCAACCAACAGACACTAAACTGTTTTATTGACCTACTGAGACAAAATGACTCATAGTTAGTCAAAAATTCCTTTAATATTGTTCAGTTCAGTCACTCAGTCGTGTCCAACTCTTTGCGACCCCACGAATTGCAAAATGCCAGGCCTCCCTGTCCATCACCAACTCCTGGAGTTCACTCAAACTCACGTCCATCGAGTCAGTGATGCCATCCAGCCATTTCATCCTCTGTCATCCCCTTTTCCTCCAGCAATCCCTCCCAGCATCAGAGTCTTTTCCAATGAGTCAACTCTTCACATGACGTGGCCACAGTACTGGAGTTTCAGCCTTAGCATCATTCCTTCCAAAGGAATTCTTTCCAAAAGAACACCCAGGACTGATCTCCTTTAGAATGGACTGGTTGGTTGTCCTTGCAGTCCAAGGGACTCTCAAGAGTCTTCTCCAACACCACAGTTCAAAAGCATCAATTCTTTGGCGCTCAGCTTTCTTCATAATCCAACTCTCACATCCATACATGACTACTGGAAAAACCATAGCCTTGACTAGATGGACCTTTGTTGGCAAAGTAATGTCTTTGCTTTTCAATATGCTCTCTAGGTTGGTTATAACTTTCCTTCCAAGGAGTGTCTTTTAATTTCATGCCTGCAGTCACCATCTGCAGTGATTCTGGAGCCCAAAAATGTAAAATCTGACACTGTTTCACTGTTTCCCAATGGGGAATAGATGTCTTTCCCATGATGTGATGGGACCAGATGCCATGATCTTCATTTTCTGAATGTTGAGCTCAAAGCCAACATTTTCACTCTCCTCTTTCACTTTCATCAAGTGGACTTTTAGTTCCTCCTCAGTTTCTGCCATAAGGGTGGTGTCATCTGCGTATCTGAGGTGATTGATATTTCTCCTGGCAATCTTGATTCAGGCTTGTGCTTCTTCCAGCCCAGCATTTCTCATGATGTAGTCTGCATAGAAGTTAAATAAGCAGGGTGACAATATACAGCCTTGACGTACTCCTTTTCCTGTTTGGAACTAGTCTGTTTTTCCATGTCCAGTTCTAACTGTTGCTTCCTGACCTGCATACAGGTTTCTCAGGAGGCAGGTCAGGTGATCTGGTATTCTCATCTCTTTCAGAATGTTACACAGTTTATTGTGATCCATGTAGTCAAAGGCTTTGGTGTAGTCAATAAAGCAGAAATAGATGTTTTTCTGGAACTCTCTTGCTTTTTCCGTGACCCAGCAGGTGTTGGCAATTGATCTCTGGTTCCTCTGCCTTTTCTAAAACCTTGAACATCTGGAAGTTCACGGTTCACATATTGCTGAAGCCTGGCTTGGAGAATTTTGAGCATTACTTTACTAGCATTTGAGATGAGTGCAATTGTGCAGTAGTTTGAGAATTCTTTGGCATTGCCTTTCTTTGGGATTGGAATTAAAACTGACTTTTTCCAGTCCTGTGGCCACTGCTGGTATATTTGCTGGTATATTGAGTGTAGCACTTTCACAGCATCATCTTTCAGGGTTTGAAGTAGCTCCACTGGAATTCCATCACCTCCACTAGCTTTGTTCATAGTGATGCTTCCTAAGGCCCACTTGACTTCACATTCCAGGATGTCTGGCTCTAGGTGAATGATCATACCATCTTGATTATCTTGGTTGTAAAGATCTTTTTTGTACAGTTCTTCTATGTATTCTTGCCACCTCTTCTTAATATCTTCTGCTTCTGTTAGGTCCATACCATTTCTGTCCTTTATCGAGCCCATCTTTGCATGAAATGTTCCCTTGGTATCTCTAATTTTCTTGAAGAGATCTCTAGTCTTTCCCATTCTGTTGTTTTCCTCTATTTCTTTGCATTGATNAGTTTTTCAAATTTGCTGGCATATTTAGGGCAGCACTTTCACAGCATCATCTTTCAGGATTTGAAATAGCTCAACTGGAATTCCATCACCTCCACTAGCTTTGTTCATAGTGATGCTTTCTAAGGCCCACTTGAGGTCACATTCCAGGGTGTCTGGCTCTAGGTAAGTGATCACACCATCTTGATTATCTGGGTCATGAAGATCTTTTTTGTACAGTTCTTCTGCGTATTGTTGTCACCTCTTCTTAATATCTTCTGCTTCTGTTAGATCCATACCATTTCTGTCCTTTATTGAGCCCATCTTTGCATGAAATGTTCCCTTGGTATCTCTAATTTTCTTGAAGAGATCTCTAGTCTTTCCCATTCTGTTGTTTTCCTCTATTTCTTTGCATTAATCACTGAGGAAGGCTTCCTTATCTCTTCTTGCTATTCTTTGGAACTCTGCACTCACATGGGTATATGATCCCCTAGTGTAGGAAATGGCAACTCCTTCCAGTATTCTTGCCTGCAGAATCCCATGGACAGAGGAGCCTGGCGGGCTACAGTCCATAGGGTTGCAAAGAGTCAGACATGACTGAAGCAACTTAGCACAACATACTTCATAGTGTAGTTTTATTGAGGGCATAAAAGAGAATTATATTATGTAATTCCTCCTAATCCTTCTAAGTTTAGGAAGTTTCTTTGTCCTACTATCACTATTTTTGAAAGCATAAAAATGTATATAATAAGATTGAGGCTCCAATATCCTTGGCTTTTGAGTAGATGGTCTTAATTTTTTAGAATAATTGTATTTTGGCAATAATCACTATTAAAGAAATGTTGAAAAACCTTGGGGTAATAAAAACTTACCTCTTGTCCTTTTGCAATAGCTGTTTGTACTTCTAATGTCCAAAAGGTTTGGGATACACAGAGAACTGTTTGTCCAGGCCACTCTCTTACCCAGTTAATTCGTTCATTTTGTGTATAGGCAAGAATTGCATCTTTAATTACCTAATTGGAAAAGAAAATGCTTAAAGGTAAATAGTTTCACACTTTACTTGAACAAGCTAAACAATGAAGAGCTAACTCCTAAATGGATTAGCTTGTACTGCTCTACTTCTTACGTTTTAGCCAATTATGAATATTCAAATTGTGTAAGTAGACTATTTAAAGTTTTTTCATACACCTGTGAGCAAACGGGGTCGCACAGAGTTGGACACAACTGAAGCGACTTAGCAGCAGCAGCAGCAGTGAGCAAAAAAAATATTTTATATAGCATTTTATTTTGCTGATATATAATCTATTTGTATGAACCATATTATATGAAATATTTCTTTGACCAGCCAAAGATGTCTTGGATAATTTTGGATTGAAAAACAAAAGCAATTTTATTACAAAATGTAAGTTCCAGTAAATCCAAAATGAGATCCTTCAAATTAAGATAATTACTTACTTTGAACTTAATCAGATCCCCACTCAGCCATATGCACATGTGTACATGCACATTAGGCAAACTACATAACTCCTCTCAAGTTTTTCCTCTGTTTCCAGATCTCGCTCCCTTTGATGCCAAAGGCTATGCTGACAGGGTCAATATAGACTTTGCTACATATGTTTTCAGTGGGCTCATAGATCCACTTTTTCAATCAGTCTAATTTATTATATCACCCCAAAATAGTAAGGGCCAACAAAGGTCCATCTAGTCAAGGCTATGGTTTTTCCAGTGGTTATGTATGGATGTGAGAGCTGGACTGTGAAGAAAGCTGAGCGCCAAAGAATTGATGCTTTTGAACTGTGGTGTTGGAGAAGACTCTTGTGACTGCAAGGAGATCCAACCAATCCATCCTAAAGGAGATCAGTCCTGGGTGATCTTTGGAAGGACTGATGCTGAAGCTGAAACTCCAATACTTTGGCCTCCTCATGTGAAGAGTTGACTCACTGGAAAAGACCCTGATGCTGGGACGGATTGGGGGCAGGAGGAGAAGGGGACGACAGAGGTTGAGATGACTGGATTGTATCACCAACTCGATGGACCTGAGTTTGGGTAAACTCTGGGAGTTGGTGATGGACAGGGAGGCCTGGTGTGCTGCAGTTCATGGGGTGGCAAAGAGTAGACACGACTGAGTGACTGAACTGAACTGAACTGAACTGATGATGTGATAGCCATGTCAGTGTTTGAATTTCTGAAAAGGTTGTCAAAGTTACATTTTTATGAGAAATATATAAGGATAGGTGAACCTTTCTGGACTTTTATGGTTTAGCTAGGATATTTACTGAACTGAATTGAAATGAAGGGCAATGCTGACTATTGATAATAAAGAAAATATATTAATAAAAGGCCAGGAGTAGCCGCAAAAAAGGCAGATGAAAAGGGAGAGATGGGAGAAACACTGGAAAGACTAGAAGGAACAGTAGAGAAATGCCAAGGATGAAATATATATGTGTTCTAGAAGGATTCTGTGGAGAGAACGAGAGGGAAGCATATAATCTAATTCAAAGATTTCTATATAGTTGGAAGAGGACAAACATGATTACAGAAAGTTTATGACATCATATATAAAATATAATACTAAACTATGTATACCATATACGAAAAATTAAATATATTTTGGTGGTAGCAATCTACATTAAACCCATGATAACATAAGGCAAGCGGCAAAGGTGCCAAGAACATGATATTTTATCATTTACAAATGATACAAAATTCACATACTTTAGGCACACAGTAGCCTTTCACGCATGCAAATAACATACAGCACAACACAGTAATACACATCTCCTATCTGTAATATTTTATATTGCATTTACTTGCATTTTCCCACCAACTTACACATGAACATTTGGAAAAGATATTTCCTAAACCATTCCTTGCCAACCCAACTTAATTGTCTGAAATGATAACCAAGATATTTTATCTGAATACACTGGCAAAATTAAAAGATTAGCTGAAATAGTATTAAATATGTCTAAATTAATGAGTTATCACTGCACACATCAATTAACAAACCATATAATCAATTTAAGTAGTGGTCAAAGTAGAAATCATTTAATTGTTAATAGATACATAAATGAAAACATTGTTTGTCAATACTTATCAAGACCTATGGAAGCTCATTCTCTTTTGTCCAGTGATCCTATATATATAAGGTATCATGAGAAAATAAATAATTCAAAGAAGCCATCTCTATCATAAGGACGTTCAGTATAATTTAGTCCATAATAGAGAGAAATGAGAAACTGTCCAAAAGATTTTACACCTATTGAAAAAATATAATTCAAGCAAATACTCAAATTATATTCGAGAGAAAGGGGCATTAAGGTACATGATGTATATTAAATACCTGGATTCCAATGAATTTTTTAATACTGTATGATAGAATTTGAAAACTTAGTGCAAATTGTTGATTAGGACCTGATTCCATGTTTCCTTTTAGTTCTTGCCCTCAAGCTTCCCTGATGAATCATGATTTTTACTCCTGGTAAGGAACTTGAATGATAAGTTCACACTATGGTAAAAAATGAATTTAATTGCTCAACTAATATCTATTTGCCTCCATGACTTAAAACTCTCTAGTAACAACAACAAAAAATATTAAAAATGATTGAGATGATAATGTGTTAATGTGAGATGTGAAGTAACTGAATGGTTTTTGAACATTTTGGTATATACGTTACATACGCACAGAACAAAAGAAAGCACCATAGAAACAGATGTGAACTGTAGAGAGGTGCTTCCTAGACAAGACTAAACATAGACCATGTCGACTAAAGTGTATCTAATATCAAAAGCACAAGAAGTGAGACAGACTCAAGATTAAAAACCCAAGTTTTTTGTAATATGCATTGCTTTTCAAGTGAGTCATTACAGAAATAGTACCACAGATCATATCTTTGCCTTCAATCTATTATAAATGAATTGATAATTTATGACTCAGTTTGTCTAAATAACAGTGCATTTATCAGTAACACATTAACATTCTATCATCTTTACTAGAAATAATAATAAATATATCCAGCTACCTTGTGGATGGATTTAATCATAACTCTTTCTAACTCAACCAACCACTTCTCCACTTGACCTCTGGCTTTGGCTGTTGAAATGATGTCTACGAGTTCCACCACCTCTCCCTCACTACTCTTCATGTGAGTAATGTCCAAACTTTCTGTAAATTCCACCTTTGCAATTCCTTCAAAACATTTCTTCAAGTGAGGTTGCACTCTGTCAGGAAAAATAATGTTTAAAATAATTAATCAAGGAAAAGAATTCCCTAAATATCAATGTTCTGTGTATTCCAAACTTTATTCAAAATTCATAACTATGTATTATGTGTGAGGCCCCTGCTAGATGCTGCAGATGAAGTGTTAAAGGGAAAAAAACATACATATGGAATACACATACATGAGTCAAGTGGGAGGTCATCATTAATTGAATAATCACAAAAGACCTATAAAATTACAACTATTATAAGAGCTACATGAGGCTTTGTTTCCAGCACAATGAATTGAAAGTAATATAAGGACCAAATCAATCTCGACCAACAGATAAAGCACTAATCTGAAGAATTTTCAAATGCACCAAAGTATATTGATATTTCAACTTGGATCTTCAGAGACTGCCTGCAAATTATACAAAAGGATTAGAATTTTAAGTAAATCAACTGCTTAGAAGGTGCCCAACTTTGGTCTACACACTGTAATATAGATGGAACTGACTAAATTCCTCATTTTGAGCATGTTCTAGATTGCTTATCTCTTACTCTGAAAGCACAAGACACAAAACTAGGGATTGTAACAAATATCTAATCACTGTCTGATATACCTTAGACACCCTTCTAAGGAATCAAGAATCAGCTATAGGGAGAAAAAGGTAAATAACCTCAGCCATTATGGAGCTTATGTTCTGCTGGAAGAAATCAAACAGTAAGCAAATAAACACATTATAGAGTAAGCCAGATGACAAAAAAAGCATGCTAGAGGAAAAAAAAAAAAAAAAACACAACAAAGCAGAGAAGATAATCAGGAAAGGTGATTAGGGGATGCTGGAAGGGGTTGCAATCTAGTGACCAGGGAAGGCCTTCCTAAGTGGCAGGTGTTTGAGCAGGTTTTGCAGAGTACATCATGTGAAATGCCAGACTGGATGAAACACAAGCTGATGCTGGGAGAAATATCAATAACCTCAGATATGCAGATGATATCATTCTAATGGCAGAAAGTGAAGAGGAACTAAAGAGCCTCTTGATGAAGGTGAAAGGAGAGAGTGAAAAAGCTAGCTTAAAAGTCAACATTCAAAAAACTAAGCTCATGACATCCAATCCCATTATTTCATGGCAAATAGATGGAGAAGAAAATGGAAACAGGGGCAGATTTTATTTTCTTGGTCTCCAAAATAACAGCAGATGATGACTGAGCCACGAAAGTAAAAGATGTCTGCTCCTTGGAAGAAAAGCTATGACAAACCTACACAGTGTATTAAAAAGCAGAGACATCATTTTGCTGACAAAGGTCTGTATAGTCAAAGCTATGGTTTTTCCAGTAGTCATGTAAGGATGTGAGACCTGGACCATAAAGAAGGCTGAGCACTGAAGAATTGATGCTTTTAAACTGTGGTACTGAAGAAGACTCTTGAGAGTCCCTTGGACAGCAAGGAGATGTAACCAGTCAAGCCTAAAGGAAATCAATCCAGAATATTCATTGGAAGGATTGAGGCTGAAGCTGAAGCTCCAAACCTTTGGTCACCTGATGCAAAGAGCCAACTCATTGGAAAAGACCCTGATGCTGGGAAAGAATGAAGGCAGGCAGAGAAGGGAATGACAGAGGATAAGATGGTTGAATGGCATCACCGACTCAATGGACATGAGTTTGAGCAAGCTCCAGAAGATAGTGAAGGACAAGGGAAGCCTGGCGTGCTGCAGTCCACAGGGTCACAAAGAGTTGGAGAAGACTTAGCAACTGAATAACAACAACAAAAGAAGTCTTGTGAATATTTGGGTGAGGAGGATCCTAGGCCAAGAGAACAATATGCTGAGGGAGAAAGCTGACTCTTCTATGGGAGAATTGCAAGGACTATAGAAGAATAAACAAGAAGAAAACTAGTGGGGGATGAATAGGAGGGATCATGGTGTAGTACCTGGTGAGTGACTGCAAGGCACCGAGAGGGCACTGACTTTTATTCTGCATGGGATGCAGAATAGTGATGTGTTCTGAAAAATGTGTAAGACCATATGTGATGAAAAGAGAAACCCATCCCAGACTTAGAAAAATATCATTCAATTGTATTTCTTATGTTTTAATCATCAAATAAGTTGATTACAGGAATGATTTACAACAGTCTTAAGTTATTACATAACATAATCATATATAACTGGAGAAGGAAATGGCAACACACTCCCGTATTCTTGCCTGGAGGAATTCCTATTCTCCCATGGAGAGAGGAGCCTGGAGGGTTACAGTCCATGGGGTCACAAAGAGTCAGACACAACTGAGAGATTAAGACAACAACAACAATCATATACAAGTTCTGCATTATTCTGAAAATTTAATTTATGCAGATCAACTTAGCCATGTATGATGTATGCATTGCGACATATATAGTAATATTGATATGCCTTACTTACCTAGTGGGATCTTTAGTCTCAGATAGGATCTCAAGAAGTTCATCATTAGACAAGAAAAAGAATCTGGGGAAGAAGAGACGTTTCTTTTCCAAATATTCATTAAGTCCTTTAAGAATGAGTTCCAAAAGCTCATTAGACTTTTTCAGCCTCTCTAGCATCCTCTCAATAGTTACAACTGACAGAACATGTTTATCCTGAAAATAAAAGACAATTCACAACTCAAAAATACTAGATACTGACTTCATATTATATTTGAGATTGTATGGTTTTAATATAACAAAGGTTACTCAAATTTTAAAGTGAATACTTTTGTTTTAAAGTGCTCTTGCATAGTCTAGATCTAATTAGCCTCTTTAATTACATAAAAGCCACGTTAACTGGATCCTCAGTTAACTAAACTTATTTTTGATACTTAGCCAAAGTGAGTTTGGTATTCACTGA
The DNA here is from genome assembly GCA_006410615.1 of Neotragus moschatus. Classification (NCBI taxonomy): domain Eukaryota; kingdom Metazoa; phylum Chordata; class Mammalia; order Artiodactyla; family Bovidae; genus Neotragus; species Neotragus moschatus. The sequence goes on along the minus strand of SJYA01000606.1, from coordinate 159,437 downwards.
AAGATCAATCAAAAAGTTCAACTGTAAATTGTTTCATACAGAAATTTGATTCCACTGCAGGAAAATCTTTTTGTTAATAGACTTTCAATGTGACTGGAAAGAAAGATAATTTTCTGCTTTGTTTTAAAGTATAACAACATAATGGGAACACAGCAATTTAATCAAAGAACAAAATAATTATCATTAATACCTGTTTTTTCAGTAGAACAGGTTCATATGAAATATGCAACACATACAATTCACTTATCTTTAAAGTAGTGCAATTTTCTAAAGGTATTTTATTATATTTCCTAAGAGTTTTATACTTCAAATAAACATTTTAAAATGCACACAAAAGTCAGCCTAATAGAGACTCGGGTCATAATTTAATGTGCAATTCATTAAAAAAAAGTATGGAGTAGTACTCTTGTACTTGGTTAAAAAAACTAAAATGATGTTCTTAGAGTGCCACCTTCTGGAGAAGTATGTTTTTCTTTGTTGGGGAAAAAAAATGAGTTAATAAATGCGAAAAATTCCTTTCACAAATTAACAATGTTTTATTTTCAGCCAAAGAATATAGCACAATTTGCTATTTTAGATTGTAGATTTGAAAGTTAAAAAAATCAGTTATTTAAAACAACAGTTCATATTTCTTTCCCTAAATATTATAATTACAAAAGAAATACTTCTGGAAATACTTAGCATTTGAGCCGGAAAAAAATCTTATTGAATTCCTGAGGTGAAACCTATTAATCTAGACCAGCTTAAGTCTCTGAACCAAATACGCTAGTTCTGAATGAATATATGTGATAGTCTATGTACCTTGGTATATGGACTTAAGAAGAAAATATAGATAAGTAATCATTATCCTGACTAGGAACTCTCTTTACAGGAGAAAGTAAACAGAATAGAAACTGCATCAGATGAGGAAAGCACAGCCTCGTTCCTAACCAACATCCTTCTTATTACCTGTTTGACTTTGGATCATTTAACCGGAGCCTCTGTCTCTTTATCTTTAAAATGGGGATAAAAGCCATCTCTCAAAGTTGTTATGAGGATCAAATTAGACAAAATATTGGAAGCACCTGGTATGGTGCCTAGAGCACACATACGCTTGAAATTACCCTTTCCATTTCACCTTCTATAAATGTCTGTTGAAGAGAAACAGACAAACAGACACTACCTGGGGGAATGGATGGAGCAAGTCACTTACATCATGCTATCGATTTAATGGAGCTAAAATGAACATTTTATAAACTGCCTTCCTTCTGGTGAGATAATTATCACAGTAAAAAAAAAACTGGCTTTAAGTTCCACACTGGCACTGCCACAAAATTCTGGTACAGAGTAAGCATTCCATAAACATCTGTTGACTGACTGAGTGAATGAGGATGAGTTCAGTTCACAGAAACACAAACTCAAAGAAGTTTTTTTGTACCAACAAAAGAAAGTTTTGAAGTTTTCCTACTGTACCAACTCATTAGCTAATGCTGTCAAGATAGAACAGTAAGATATTAAAACAGGAAGCTACCAGAAATGTGAAACTAAGTGCAACTCCTTTGACACTTTAATTACTTTTTATCTTCTGGAGAGGAAAATAAATTATTAACTACCATATTTTTTGGTTAAAGGATAATTTTACAAATTTTAGGTGTCTTCTTTTGCTTCCCATGTATCACCACTCTCATCAGCTCAAATGACAAGCTACTGGCTAATTTACATTTCTAAACCAAATGCCAGTGATATCAGGGCCCGAAACTTTAATTGGGGGTATACAGAGGGCATTCTAATTACTGCTGCCATGAGAAGCTGCATAGAAAGTACACTTAATGGAATTAAGTTCAAGCCAGTTCACTAAACTTCCAAAAGCATAAACTTCCTAATCAGAAACCCCTGGACAACAGGAAACTGGTCAGATCTTCACTAAACCTATTAAGTATTAGAAAGGAAACATGGATTCACCAAGTAGACCTTTATGCTCCCTTACAACTTTCAGATCCTTCGACCTCACCAAAAATAGAAATCCTTTCAAGATGCATAATGTTTCTAGGATTACTTCAGCTCTTAGGACTCAGGAGTTATCTAACACTGAATTTTTAGAGAAGGTTGTTCAGAATGAACTCAGAATTCTTAGAACTAGCAATAATTCAAGGATCAATCTCAATTTAATTATTCATTCACTCTGAACAAATATTTTTGGAGAGCCTGCTTTCAGTGCTTGGGCCACAACTGTGAACAAAGCAAAGACCCCAGCCTCCAAGAGGAGACAGGTGATAAATAACAAAATAATTCATACATCATATAGTCAGTTAGAAGGTGATGAATGCTGCAAACAAGAAAAGGGGGCATCAGGATGGCCAGAAAAGGCAAAGGCAGGTTTTAATTTAAACACGGTGCTCAGTGTGAGTGAGCCTCTTTATAAAGGGAATAGTTGAGAAAAGACTCCAGGAAGCAAAGACACTGATCAGCTTTGCAGCTTATTTGGAAGAACAGGGTCCTGTAGGTACAAAGTTTCTAGGGCGGAGTATGTTTGGCATGTGTGATTCAAAAAAAGGAAACTAGCATGGCTAGAATAGAGTAAGGTGGAAAGTTATAAGGACAGAGAGGTAAAAGGGTAAAGTGAGTAAATCAAGAACTTCCTGCTCAATGAAACTACTGCTATGTCCCATACAGAAGCATTTCTCCCCTGGATACTAAGATATTTCAACTAGCAAGACCAAAAGTTGGGAAGTAGAACTGTTGTGAGTCATTTATTGGGTGAACCAGTATGAAAAGTCAACATCATTTTCACTCCTTAATTCCCAGACCCATGAACTGTGCCTATGGGAGAAACTATTTGGAGCTGGTTGAGAATATGGGCTATGTATCCTCTAGAACTGCATGCCAAACTCACAAACTATTTCTTCCTGCTCATATATCAACTGAGTCTTCAACATGAGACATTCCACTTTTTATAAGGTCAATGTACACATTAGGATCTGTAAATCTTAAAGAGTATCAGTCAATTGCCTCATTTCCTTTATAATGTGAATACCATAGCAGAAGCAGTATTGTATGGAAGCTGTGACAATAAGTCATTCAGGAAGTCAATGAATGACAGTGTTGGCAGAAACTTGGAAAAGAAAGTCCTCTGGTGCAGACAAATCACTGATCCCTTCTATTCTGAAACAGGTGCACTCTATTTAATTCCTTCTAAATGGCTGCCTGGTCCCTTCAGGTGTGATCCTGTGTCAGAAGCATTTTGTTCGTTTCTGATGTTGGCAGCTTGGATGCTCTGCAGTGTTGGCTAAGGGACAGCCCATGATGGCAGATCCTTCCATAATTCCCATCTCTGCCATTATGAATTCTTTGCTTGTAGCCTGGGCGACCACATATTCCCAGTTTGATGAGGAGAGTTCTGGCTTATGCTTGCTTTCCTGGCTTACTTATTAACTGCTCTAACTTTCAGAAGTTCTGCAGTTTGGGCAATATATTATGTGATGTTTCCATTTCCCAGCTCACTGTGCATACAATGGCATATGCTGGTTGACATTCACAAATAGATCAACTGGTCAGCTATATTAAGTGCCTCCTTTGGCAGCACTACCTTTTATTAAACACTTACATGGAGCACGGACATACTCATATTCTAGTCTATTCTGTGATTCCTGATAGATCTCCTTGTTACCAAAATCTTTCAATCTTGTTTCTTCTAAGTCCTTGATCATATAGCCAAACTGCTTACTATTGACTATGATCAACGTAGATCCACACTTCTGACCATCTCTATAGGCAAGGTCAAAAAAAAACCCAAACAACTAATATTAATTGACGTTGTACCCTCTGAAAGGATTCCCTTCCTACTATGCTTTGAGTCAATCCCCTAAGGTGGGGAGGAGTTGTAATTTTTGCTTCTGAATAATGCAAGCATATTCTGCAGAAACCTATAAACCAATCTTCGTTTAAATCTTATTAAGGCAGGTTTTGGCAGAAATAAGTAGGTAAACAGAATGACTCACATCTCCTCATTGACTAGCTCATTGAAACACGAATGTCTGGTAAGTGCAGTCACATCAATCCATTAGACTGCATCTGACTTTGGTTCTCCCCAGACAAGCACTATTACAATACAACACAATACCTCCCATACTCCCTAGAATTCTGAAAAGGCTTCTGGCAAGGGAAGCTCTCAGTGTGAGAGTCAGGGCAACCAGAGTTCATCAAATTCCCTCAGATATCCCCAGTTCTCAGTTCTCACCATCCCACACTTTCCCAATAAGGAAATTATCGTTCACAGAGCAGATATGACAAGGCTGTGAATTAAATTATATTGTAATTTGGCAACCTGCTGGATCAGACTGTCATTTTGGGCTATGTCAGAATTGTAACTATGAGAATTAAGAGGCTCTCTGAGGGCAATCACAGAAGCATCTTAATCCTCTGACCATATCTTGAGCAGAGAATTTAAGCCTTTAATTAGACCATTTCTTTAGTTTTCCCAGGGTTTTAGAAAAAATTCAGCCATCTCACATCCCTTCTATTTCAAATTTGTATGTATTGACCTGTTCCAGCAGCCACTTGGTCCACCAAAGCATTGCTTGTAAAACAGACTCTTCACTTCACGAGACCAGTAGCATAATNCCATTTCTTTAGTTTTCCCAGGGTTTTAGAAAAAATTCAGCCATCTCACATCCCTTGTATTTCAAATTTGTATATATTGACCTGTTCCAGCAGCCACTTGGTCCACCAAAGCATTGCTTGTAAAACAGACTCTTCACTTCACGAGACCAGTAGCATAATCTGAGTAAGTGAATTTTGCACTGCCTGCTAGGTACCACCAGTCTTCCATTTTCAGACGATAACTAGATTTTAACTACTCTAAAGCCCAAGTGGGTCAGGTAGACAATCCTAGATCCCAACTTTGAGGTTTTGATACCTGTATTCAGAATTCAATGCAGGATCTTTCTAGATAATTAAGCAAAAAAGAAATTTAACATAGGGAATTAAGTGATTAAAAAGTCACTAAAAGGTCTAGGGGAGCACACTCCAGTCTGGTTTTCCAGGAAAACTCTGAGAACCCTGTGGAACTGATCTTCTGGAAGGGTTATCTCTGCCCAAATAAGAAAAAAAGGACACCACCAGTGGAACGACTGCATTCAAAAACACACCATGGTGGCTGTGATTCTAGGATGAGAGAGGGGGGTCAGGAAGCCACCATCATCATCATCTTTAAGCACCCATCAAACTGGTGACCAGACATTGAAGAAAAGGAAAAAAAAAAGAGACTTTTTTGACAGCAGAAATAGCTAAAATGGCAAGAAGATGCCTGCTGTATGCCTTCCAAATCCCTGATGAGTGTACCTAACCATCAAAATGAAATTCATTTCCAGAAACTTAGCTGTTAAGGAGTCTGGAAGACATAATTTTTAGCTTTTCAGCTCCCTAGAAACTAGTGAGATACTTGGTGCCAAGTGATATTTATGATAGTAAAAGGAAAAAGAAAAATAATGACTCTTGTGCTTTTGGCCTGAAAAATAGAAGAGTAGTGTTCATATTTATTGAGATGGGGTTAGACTATAAAAGGAAAAAGTTTGGGGAGAAACTCAAGNCCCTAGAAACTAGTGAGATACTTGGTGCCAAGTGATATTTATGATAGTAAAAGGAAAAAGAAAAATAATGACTCTTGTGCTTTTGGCCTGAAAAATAGAAGAGTAGTGTTCATATTTATTGAGATGGGGTTAGACTATAAAAGGAAAAAGTTTGGGGAGAAACTCAAGAATGTCTTTTCCTGCCTTGTATGAAAGAGGCCACAAAAAGTAAGACACAACTGAGTGACTGAACTGAACTCAGGAAGTAAAAAAGATTCATGTGGACCAAAAGTCAAATTTGGATAAATGCAAAAGATCATCCACTTCTTTCAACTCCAAATGATAGGCAATTCATTGTTCCCATATTAGTCCCCACATTCTCTCTCCTCAGAGAGCCCCCAGAAAACTTTTCAAGTGCATGGAAAGACAGAAGGCTAATATCTTCATCCAGAAGTCTGTGCTATCACCAGTCTGCTGACCTGCTACAGTGCTATCAGAACAAAAAAATGGCTCTGGGAGAAGCTGGTGTGGTGGGATGACCAGAGAGGCAAGCGCCATGTGCTCAAGGTTATTAAGAGGTGGAGAAGATGGATCCCAAGTACTGCAGACCCCAGGTGAAATTAAGGGCTACAAATCTGTGAAATACTGCTGTAGCATGGGGCAAAAGATACATATGAGAAGAACGTGGCAAAAGCCATCACTGGTCAGTGTGAAGATGAAGCCAAGGATGACAAAACCTGGGGGAGATGCTCAAGGTAGAGTCTCTTGGGAACCAAAACGTGTCCGGGTCTTCACCCATGCACTACGAGTTAATCTGTGGACTTCACCTGCCCATAGTTGGTCAAAAGCTAGACTAGTCGTGATGACCAAGAGTAAAGGCACAGCGCATGGGCATCAGAGACAGGAGGTCATCCAAATTATGACCACCAACAAAAAGAGCAGATAATTTGGCTGGATCAGTTCCACCAGTGAATTTTTCTTTCTCCCTTTCTTTTTTCCCTTCCTCTTTCTACCTTCTCCCCCTCCCTTTACCTCATCCCTAGCTCCTCCCTGTCCCAGTACCTGGTGATAAGCACAGGAAAGAGAAAAGCAGTGCAGGACAGCACAGTCCCCACCCTCACACTCCAAAGAAGCCTCAGATGTACCTGACTATGTGGGAGAGAAGAGCTCTAAATGTAACATGAGACTGAGGTTCTCAAATAGGTATAACTCAGTCTTCATAGGCAAAATTATCCTAACCAAAAGTGGCTGGAAAATTCTGGAATTACACTGAACTTTCAGTAGGAGAGCCATTCCCAGTGAGAAACAGCCTTTGGCCAAGCGTAGTTGGGAGAAGATACCAAAACATAAAATTATCTCATGTTAATGCCTTAAGGAATCAAAACCACTTCAATCAAGCCATTTATATTAACAATATCATTTACATTCTGTTTTTAACCTCTGAACCTTTTCTCTTGGCATAGTTCTAAAAGAACATTTAGAAACCCCATCACTTCATGGGAAATAAATGGAGAAACAGTGTCAGACTTTATTTTTCTGGGCTCCAAAATCACTGCAGATAGTGACTGCAGCCATGAAATTAAAAGACACTTACTCCTTGGAAGGAAAGTTATGACCAACCTAGATAGCATATTCAAAAGCAGAGACATTACTCTGCCAACAAAGGTCCGTTTAGTCAAGGCTATGGTTTTTCCAGTGGTCATGTATGGATGTGAGATCTGGACTGTGAAGAAGGCTGAGCACTGAAGAATTGATGCTTTTGAACTGTGGTGTTGGTGAAGACTCTTGAGAGTCCCTTGGACTGCAAGGAGATCCAACCAGTCAATGCTAAAGGAAATCAGTCCTGAATATTCATTGGAAGGACTGATACTGAAGCTGAAGCTTCAATATTTTGGCCACCTGATGCCAAGAGCTGACTCATTTGAAAAGAGCCTGATGCTGGGAAAGATTGGGGGCAGGAGGAGAAAGGGACGACAAAGGTCTCATCAACTCAATGGACACGAGTTTGGGTAAACTCTGGGAGTTAGTGATGGATAGTGAGGCCTAGCATGCTGTGGTTCATGGGGTTGCAAAGAGTCGGACATGACTGAGTGACTGAACTGAACGTTGGTGTACTTGTTTCTTTTTTTTTTTTAATTTATTTTTAATTGGAGAATAACTGCTTTACAGTGTTGGGTTGGTTTCTGCCATATGTCAACATGAATCAGCTACAGGTATACATATGTTTCCTCCCTCTTCAACCTGCCTCCCACCTTTTACCCATCTATTTATCACAGAGCACCAGGTGGAGTTCCCTGCATTATACCACGACTTCACATTAACTATCTGTTTTGCATATGGAAATATATATATTTCAGTGCTCTTCTCTGTTTGTCCCAGATTCTCCTCCCACCGCTGTGTCCATAAGTCTGGTCTCTATGTCTGAGTTTCTGTTCCTGCCCTGCAAATAGGTTCATCAGTACCATTTTTCTAGGTTATATATATATATATATATATGTTAATATACAATATTTGTTTTTCTCTTTCTGACTTACTTCACTCCGTGTAGCAGTCTCTAGATTCACCCACCTCACTAGACCTGACTCGAATCTGTTGCTTTTTATGGCTGAGTAATGTTTCATTGTATATATGCGTCACAATTTCTTTATCTATTCATCTGTCAGTGAGCATCTAGGTTGTTTCCATGTCCTGACTATTGTAAATAGTGCTTCAGTGAACACTTGGGTACATGTGTCTATTTCATTTATGGTTTTCTCAGGACATATGCCCAGTACTGGGATTTCTGGATCATATGGTAGTTTTATTCCTAATTTTTTAAAGAAATGTCCATACTGTTTGCCATAGTAGCTGAATCAATTTACATTCTCACCAACAGTGCTCGAGGGTTCCCTTTTCTCGACATTCTATCCAGCATTTATTGTTTGGAGAGGAAATACAGATGGCCAACATCACATAACATGCTCAACCTTATTAATCATCAAGAAAATATAAATCAAAACCACAATGATATATCACCTCACACTTGTCAAAATGGCTATCAGTAAAAAGGCACAAATAACATAATGTTGGTGAGAAAAGGGAACCCTAATTCATTATTGCTGATAATGTAAATTGGTTCAGCCACTGTAGAAAAACAGTGTGGAGTTGTCTTACAAAACTGAAAATAGAACTATCATATGACTCAGAAATTACACTCCTGGATACATAGATGAAAACCCACTAATTTGAGAACATACATGCACCCTAATATTCATAACTGAATTATTTTCAGCCTCCAAGATATGGAAGCATCTTCAGTGTCCATCAACAGATAAATGGATGAAGAAGACGTGGTATATATGCAGAAAGGAATAGTTCTCAATTATTAAAAAAAAAAAAAAAGCAATTTAGCCATTTTCAATGTAGATGGACTTGGAGGGCCTTAGCCTAAGTGAAATAAGACAGAAAAAGACAAATACTGTATGATGTCATTTATATGTCGAGTGTAAAAAAACAAAGCAAACTAGTGGGGGGCCAGGGAACAGAAAAGAAAAGAAAAAAGATTCACAGATACAGAAAACAAACTAGTGGTTACCAGTGAGGAGAAGGAAGGAGAAGGACAATACAGAAATGGGGGAAAAATGGTTATTTTGACATCATATGAAATCATGTATGTGAAACTTGAATATTTCAAAGCACAATAGAGTTTAAGAATCTTTCAATAAAAATGGTATATATGTATACAAAAAAAGCATATAACATATTCTTTGGACATACTTAAAAGCAATGACATATTCTTGATACCACTTGTACCTTTTTAACTGTCTTCTCAATAAGCATGTCTCCAATTGGCTCTAGAATACCACCAAACACAGCCAGGACTGCACCAATAACAGCACCAGTGATGAGCCTACAGTTTCGATCGCAGCCCATGTTTCTTGTTTAGGGGAAAAGCTAAGATTCAGCACCTGTTTCTTTCAAACTCTCGGGTCTGATGAAGATGGTTTCCAAGTGGTCCGGTTCTATCATTGGAAGATCATAAAACAGAAGCATAAATATCAGTACAATTATCAAAGTACAAGGAAAACATACAGCTGAAACAGATCATTTTGCCAGTTATAAATAAATAATTTTTTTAAGAAAACTTTCTAGGTCTTACTCTTTTCTTGATTTGAGCTACCTACCAGTTATAGAAATAATAAATATTGTCACATAGAGCATTTCTTTAAAATTCTACTTTTTAAAATTTTCTTCTTTTGAATGATTCAGATACTGAAATCTTACCTAAGAAAATCATGCTTACTGTACTCTCACCTTTTGCCATCTTTTGTCAGCCTGAGACATTTATAGATAACCTCACCCTTTATCTGGAGAAGACAATGGCAACCCACTCCAGTACTCTTGCCTGGAAAATCCCATGGGTGGAGGAGCCTCGTAGGCTATGGTCCATGGGGTCATGAAGAGTCAGACACGACTGAGCGACTTCACTTCTTCAGTATTTCAGTGTCTGGACTTCCCTGGTGGCTTAGACAGTAAAGCGTCTGTCTACAATGCGGGAGACCTAGGTTCGATCCCTGGGTCGGGAAGATCCCCTGGAGAAAGAAATGGCAATCCACTCCAGTACTATTGCTCGGAAAATCCCATGGACAGAGGAGCCTGGTAGGCTACAATCTATGGGATCGCAAAGAGTTGGATGCGACTTCACTTCTTCACTTTAGTAATCGGTTTTTTTTTTTTTTTTTTTCATAATTATTACATATGTGGCTAAGAAAATAATGGTAAGAAAATAAGGGAAATTAGACTTTTCACAAAATGTGGACAGAAAAAAATGTCAGAAAAATTTTCATTGTAATGTGTTAATTTTTTGCTCTTATCTATTAAGATCTTCCTTTACCTGTCTTAGGATCAGTTCAGTTCAGTCGCTCAGTCGTGACCAACTCTTTGTGACCCCGTGAATCATAGCACACCAGGCCTCCCTGCCCATCACCAACTCCCAGAGTTCACTCAGACTCATGTCCGTCAAGTTGGTGATGCCATCCAACCATCTCATCCTCTGTTGTCCCCTTCTCCTCCTGCCTCCAATCCCTCCCAGCATCAGGGTCTTTTCCAGTGAGTCAACTCTTCACATGAAATGGCCAAAGTATTGGAGTTTCAGCTTCAGCATCAGTCCTTCCAATGAACACTCAGGACTGATTGCCTTTAGGATGAACTGGTTGGATCTTGTAGTCCAAGGAACTCTCAAGAGTCTTCTCCAACACCACAGTTCAAAAGCATCAATTTTTTGGCACTCAGCTTTCTTCACCGTCCAACTCTCACATCCATACATGACCACTGGAAAAACCATAGCCTTGACTAGACGGACTTTTGTTGGAAAAGTAATATCTCTGCTTTTCAATATGCTATCTAGGTTGGTCATAACTTTCCTTCCAAGGAGTAAGTGTCTTTTAACTTCATGGCTGCAGTCACCATCTGCAATGATTTTGGAGCCCCCCAAAATAAAATCTGACACTGTTTCCACTGTTTCTCCATCTATCTGCCATGAAGTGATGGGACTGGATGCCATGATCTTTGTTTTCTGAATGTTGAGCTTTAAGCCAACTTTTTCACTCTCCTCTTTCACTTTCATCAAGAGGCTTTTTAATTCCTCTTCACTTTCTGCCATAGGGGTGGTGTCATCTGCATATTTGAGATTATTGATATTTTTCCCGGCAATCTTGATTCCAGCTTGTGCTTCTTGTCTTAAGATACTTCCACTGTAAATCAGGATGAACAAACTGATTCACACTGATGTCCTGGTAGCTAAGAAGCTTAAATGGTCATTAGTGTCAATTTTTTTTTTTTGAGTGTAAATGAAAAACATACAAGCCTAAACAACTGACTTATTTTTTCCTGTGGAAGTTGTCACTGATTAAGTAGGGTGGGCTTTTTACTAACTTTAGGGTGAAAGATGAAGAGCAACATGCTACTTCCTGTGACTTTGGCCAGGGTTATCATAATGCAATGGAACGAGTTATGTAAACCTGATAATAATGACTATATATTCTCAGGTAGAATCTCCTTTGTGAAGTCTAAATTTAGAGCCACTTAAAATGTTCATGGGACATAATCTCTCTTAAACAGTCATTGTCATTGCTAAGTAGAGAACATCATCCAGGTAGTCTGTACAGATACAAATGGGATCATATTCGGGGGGGTTATTAAATAATATTTTATTGAATACCTGTTTCATAGACTATTCCCCGTTTCTCAAATACATGTTTACCTAAAATAGTCATCAAAATACGAGGATTTTCTATTTTGTGTGATTGAGACTGGTGATCTGACAATGAAACCAGAGCCTGAATTGCCACCACTTAATCTCCCTATGCCTCTTAATTCCTTCTGTGTAACATAAGATGCTAACATAATATCTGCAGTTTTTAATATAAATAGCTGAACTTGTTCTTCACTCAAATTCTTACACGGAAGACCAGGCAAAGTGACTTTGATTATAGTGTTGGTGGGAACCCAAAACAACCTCCATATTCTTTGCAGGTCTGACAGATGGAATATAAGTGATTTAAAAATTTTAATTATGTCAATGCTAAAAATGGATATATGTGTGTATATTTGTCCCTTTTCAGATTTTATGCCATCACCTAGTTGAGAATCTGTTTTTCCTAAAATCATTCTCCTTTCTTCACGCAGCACATGGACTTCAGGGAAGAGTCTCAAGGGGAAAAAACATCCCAAGAAAGTCCACTGGATGACACAGGGGGTACATGTTCTTCATTGCCTCCCTCTCTAAACCTAGAAACTCAGTACTAGGATATACAAGGACCCTGAGTCCAGAGATGTCCAAATCATGGGCAGACCTGGGTACTGCCTAGGCTCTGTCTACTTTGAACTTAAAATTGAAGTGAGATAGCGCACACAGCCCATACAGTCAAGTTCATCAGAAAAGAGAAGTGTCAATAATTTATTCTTTTGAATTGCATGGTTAGTTATTAGTCTAGTATTGGTCTGGATGATATGTAAGCCAAGATTTAAGTGTTACTCTGATATTCCTGCATAGTGTTAGTCACTCAGTCATGTCCAACTCGAGACCCCGTGGACTGTAGTCCACCAGGCTCCTCTGTCCATGGGATTTTCCAGTCAAGAATGCTGGAGACTTGAGCGCAGGCGGCTGCGGAGCCGGCTCGNCTAGAAACATGGTGATGATAACCCTGTATATGAGACAGCAAAAGAGACACAGATGCATGGAATGGACTTTTGGACTTTCAGGGAGGTGGGGGGGATGGTTTGGGAGAATGGCACTGAAACATGTGTGCTATCGTGTGGGAAATGAATCATCAGTCTATAAAAAAATAAAGTAAAATTGCTAAAAAAAAAAAAAAAGAATGCTGGAGTGGGTTGCCACTCCCTTCTCCAGGGGATCTTCCTGACCCAGAAGTTGAACCCAGGTCTCCTGCATTGCAGACAGATTCTTTACTGTGTGAGCCACCGGGGAAGCCCAATATTCTGGAATACATGTACTGGTATATTTGACAGAAAGAAATTGAGTTTATGTACTTTTTCATATTTTGAATTACCTGACTCACTCTTGTCACCTTGATGTAAGTTTTCCATATTTTTTCTTTCTAAGAATACACAGGGTATTTCATATGAGTGTATTTCTCCTTTATCACATCAGCAGCTTTGCTTTCTGTGGTTTCAGCTACTCACACTTAAATAAGGTCAACTGAGGGTAATGGAAACTGTGCAAAGCAAAATCTTGAATAACGGGGAACTGCTTAGGGTTTGGTGCTCTCTGTGGTTTCATGCACAGGCTGAAGGTGATGGAATGTATCCCCCACACCCATGGGTAAAGGAAGGATTACTGTACTTGGGTTCATTTATTATGCTTCAGTGCCTTATCACCATGAGTAAATATTGCTCTCACTGTCATACTTTAAACTTGTGTTCATACTATAAATTTGAAATAGAGTTGATTGACCCTTCAATATCACAGAGGGGTTGCAGGCACAGATCCTGTGCACCGTAGAAAATCTAAGTTATAACTATACAATCAGTCCTGCTTATCTGTGGTCCTGTATGCATGGATTCAACCAATCAGCCATTGTGGTTTGGGTAGTAATTTAGCTTTTATTGAAAAAAAAACTGCATAAAATTGCAACCATGAAGTTTGAATCTTTTTTTTCCCCCAAAAAAGGTCAATTGTAGTTTTATTCATTCAAGCAGTGCAGGAACAAGGCATTATGTCAGACATGCACTGAATACATAAGATAAAAGTTCAGGTTACTCGGCACATTCTATTCAACAGCTCTTTCACTCATGTTCATCTTCAAAAAACTGTGGTTTGTCCCCACTCTTGTCTCAAATGTAGCTATTTGTAGCAGGTAAAAAATTTTTCTTGCTTACCTTATTTTCTTAATAATGCAATTTCTTTTTAGAAACCATATTTATCATTTCACATACAAATTTTACTATAATTCCTCTGTGGAAAGTTTATAATCCTTTTATAGATACATGTCTTAGAGTATCTACAACATATTTACCAGTAATGAGGTTACAATAGATGAAAATATCTGGTGTTTTGTAAAGATGGCTTATTAAAGGAAGAAGGAATATTAGTTGCTAAATAGAATGATATTCAACATAGGAGCCAAAATGTATATTCTGTTCTGTTAATGTTTTATTTTTTGTGTTAGTTGCTCAGTCCTGTCCAACTCTTTGTGACCCTGTGGACTGTAGCCTGCCAGGCTTTTCTGCCCATGGAATTCTCCAGGGAAAATTACTGGAGTGGGTAGCCATTCTCTTCTCCAGAGAATCTTCCCAACCCAGGGATCAAACCCAGGTCTCACAAATTGCAGGCAGATTGTTTACCATCTCAATTTCCAGGGAAGCCCTATTGTTTTATTTTACATATTATTAAAATGAAATAGAAGAGATAAATACATAGATACTTGAAGATGGTTTGGAGATAAACAAATGAGGAAAATGAGGTCCTGAGAGGGATAATAGTTTGCAGTGTATTACACAACTGTTCTAGAACAACAACAACAAAATTTTTGGTTTTTTTCTTCTTGTTCATAAGATAGAAATTATTATTTATACATACAAACATATCGAGTGTTAATAACAGGATATTGCAGCTTCTTACGTGTTAACATTTTGTTTGCTAATTTTAGATTAAACTTTTTTCTTTATTGTTTCATCTTAAGAAATAGACAAAACATCGATGTCTCTAGTAATTTATTGCTTGCTTAAAGTACTGAAGTTTAGAAAACAAAGGGGCAGGAAAGAAAACTAATTATTGGGACTTAACATCAAGAACAGAAAATAAAAAATGTGTTTTAAGATATCACTAATCACATACTTCTCTTGAATCTGTAGGGAGATAAGCTGTATCCTGTCAGTTCATAGATCATAAATTCTATTCCTTTTGTAGAATTCAAAATGTATTTATATGTGGGCCTTCTTTGAAAAAATAATAATATAATTTTTCTGTTTCTTCTTCACTATCATATCTACAGAGTGTTTCTAAAATGAACATATAAGCACTACGCCTTTGCACAATGTTGGCAACATGGTGGTAGGAACTAAGGCTGAACTACATGAAGTGTCTCCAATAAGTAGTTCAGAAAATCAGAGAAAGTTCCCAAAGAATCTGTAATTATTCCCATGTGTGAATAGAGCTATAGTCCCTGGGAGACTCCACCTAGAAAAGGCATTGCCCAGAGTTAAAATTTCCTGGGATGTGAGCTATGAAACTTTAAAACAGTTTCAGATTGCAAGAGTGCATGCTTGTCCCATAATGAATTTATCTTATAATTTATCCCATGTGCCAATGGATTTCTACATAAAATATTTTTTAAAATATATTTGTTGGTTAACTTATAGGTGAGTATTTAAAACAAATGTTTCTTTTACTAGTTTATATAGTAAACAATTGAAAAAAGTACATGCAAAGATTTTAATAACATGTTTCAGTATGTTACTTGACAATTTCAGAAATTGTTTGAAATTTTCTCTAGAGAATTTATTATTTACAATATATATGAATTTACTTACTATAAGTAAATTAAAACTTTTCTATAGAATGATTTGTCTTTATTTAAACTTGGTATCATCATTCAAGAAAGTAATTTGCTTTTGTCTGTAA
>SJYA01000606.1:81961-143613 GCA_006410615.1 Neotragus moschatus | reverse complement strand
ATTAGCTTCCTAAATATCCAAAAATATAAATTTTGGTTTATTTTTATTCTACTAAATAGTGTATAATTCATACAATTTATTTAAATCAGAATCATTATTTGAATTAATATAATTCACTATCTCCAGTAGATATTAAAGTGCCCTTGTTCATTAAGAAATGCATAATAAGAGCATATCCAAAATAGACATTGCATTACTGTGTGAACAAAGTCAAGTTCACCAAAATCTGTGCAATTACGATAGAAGATTAAACAAACTAATAGACTCTCTAAAATAATAATTAGTTAACAATTACATATTGTGAACCATATTGGTATAAGTATGGCAAATTGTTTAATGGGAACTAATTCTGCTGTAATGATGTTTATTTTCATTATGGTTATTTTCATTCATAATTTAAATTAAATATCATGTACAAA
Organism: Neotragus moschatus; assembly: GCA_006410615.1. Lineage (NCBI taxonomy): Eukaryota > Metazoa > Chordata > Mammalia > Artiodactyla > Bovidae > Neotragus > Neotragus moschatus. The sequence continues at coordinate 143,194 of SJYA01000606.1, read as the reverse complement.
TAGCTTAATAGACAATGAAAATTCCCCAGTAATAAAAATGGATACTACATCATTTTAAATGTTAACAAATAAATGTTTACAGATAAACATATGATTTTAAACATCAAGCAAAATAACATTAACTATTGGACAAAGTTTCAATATTTTTAAACATAAAAGGTAAGATTGAGAACTTGGAAAACACAAAACCTAATTTTTAAAAAAAGCCTAATAACTTCAAGACAACATGTCCTGCTTGCTGCTTCTGTTCTATAACTCATTAAGAGTATTTATATAGTAGTGTAATCTTCTATTATTCGGGAAGCATAAATCTTTTTATTTAAAAACAATTATGACTTACTTTTAAAAAGGCTAAGAAGGATTTTTCAAACAAATGCTCCAATATTTAAATAGATAGTTATTCTTAGGACCAAGTGTTATTCTGTAGAAAAACTGTACACTGAAGTCCTTACTACAAAAAAAAAAAAAAAAAAGAGTGTGAGTTTAAATATACTTAAAAAAGTATATCAGGTCCCAGTGAGTGATCTGTTGCAAGAGAAATTTAAAAAGGAGAAGAAAGAAACTTTCATCCTCTTACTGACATTGTTTTTCAAGATCTGTTTTTCTATTCTGGTGATGACCCATTACCTCCATCTGAGATCCTTCGGCAGCACTTTTTTTTTTTAAAACCATTTTTCTAAATAAGTCAGTGGCCAGAGAGACGTAAGGAAATAACTTGCTGAGTGGGCTCTAATATGCTCTGTTTTACTGCACAGTCATTACTCCAGATGATAAACTGAGTCCATGATGCTGGGAAAGATTGAAGGCAGAGGACAAGATGGTTGGATGGCATCACTGACTTAATGGGCATGAGTTTGAGCAAGCTTCAGGAGATGGTGAAGGATAGGGAAGTTTGGCATACTGCAGCCCCTGGGGTCGCAAAGAGTTGGACACAACTAAGCAACTGAACACAACAAAATTAGGTCCAGGGGATCAGAAGTACAGATTAGGGAGAATTAGCAGAGTCTCACTTCCCTATATGATTTAGCTTCTAGAACTCATCCCATGAAGTTTAAATAAAATGCACTTTTCTATATAGCATTAATCTAAAATATTGTGTGTAACACTTGTGAAAATAATTGGAGACTGTCAGTCATAAAGGAAAAAACCTTTTTTTCTAACTGGATTTTTTCCACCATTTGTCACTTTCTGTTAATTTTACAAAAGTTTCATGACCACAGCAAAATTCTTCTATGAAAACCAAAAATATTATTCTCTAGATTTTTTAGATAAAAAACCAACTATTAAATAACATTTAAATAGAATTACTATTTAGGATGATATTTTAATATAAAAAGTATTTTCTTAAGTTAACTGGAAAAGGCATTGCACTTGGGGAGAAATAAAAGACCCTCCCTATTAAAAATACATTTTTTTACAAAGAAATTCTCCATCATGCAAGTTAAATAAAAATCTTCAGAGGTTAAGCTTTCATCTGATAGACAGACCAGCTCAATAAATGGTTCTCAATCAGCTTTGAAAGACAACCTAACAATAATAGGCAGAAATGCATTTAGTTCTTTAGATAATATTTAAACCGTGTGTAGGCTCCTTGCATTTGCCAGCTTTGCAACAGAGCTGGAAAAGAACTCAAAGCACTTTTTTTCTGGAGAATTTCTTTCTTTTTCCAGGGTATTTTGACTGACACCTTTATGTAAAAGTAAGTTATGAAAAAATTATATTGGGATTGTTTTTTCCAATGTCAGACCACTTAATTAAGACAAACTAGAAGTGGGCTGTGTAAGCTCATTATACTTTTCATTTAAGAATAACTTACAGAAAGTTTACATATTTTAAAAAGATAATTTCCTTAAAACGGATACCTTGTATCTTTGTTGTATTAGTAAGATGGTAGTATAAAGACTAATTTAACAATTATTTTGGTTGAGTGTCTATTTTATTGTATTTAAGCTGCCTTGATACATTTCCTTTTCAGTCTTAATTCTCACAGATACACACACCATACACAGCCTCCATTGTGACAATATTTGCCCACTAACACAGAATTTCAGCTGCTATTTTAAAATAGCATATCTTAGATATATTGAAAGGTTAGTTAAATTATAATGAAAGTATGACTACTAATAGAGGAAGATAATTCAGAAAAATACGTGTAAATAGATGCCTAAATTGATGCTGAAGTTCCTTGGATCACTATTTAATCAGTAGCCTGTGCATGCTAAGTCTCTTCAGTTGTGCTGTGTCCCACTCTATGACCCCATGGACTGTAGCCCATCAGGCTCCTCTGTCCAAGGGATTCTCCAGGCAAGAATACTAGGGCTGCCATGCCCTTCTCCAGGGGATCTTCCAGACCCAGGGACTGAACTGATATCTCTTAGGTCTCTTGCATTGGCAGGCAGGTTCTTTACTGCAAGCACCACCTGGGAAGCCCACTTAGTAGCCTAACAGCATCCAAATTGTCTGTCTCTGGAAAGAAAAATGTTGCATACTTCTGTGAGTAGCCCAACGAGTTATATTTCCATTCCCAGAGACAGCTCTTAAGTGTTCAGTCCCATAAACAACATTCTTGAATAGCTTAGCATACAAGACCTGGAAAATACAGAGCTATGTAAAATCTGCAACCATATATTTATATTTTAAGCAAAATACTCATCTGAAAGAGTAAGTCAGAAGATTACCATATCATTTCTGATTAATTTATGTTGAGGTTTACATTTTTAAAAGATTATGTATGTACAATATTTTGAAGGGTATGTGTCAGCAGATAATAAGGAGAGCCTAAGAGGACCCATCCTCATGGGCCTTGGTTCTTGATAAAGACACAAAGAAGAATCTGAGGTCTTACCCATAGCATAAATAAGTTTATTGAAGAAAACAGAACACCTCAGAGGAGAAGTGGGCAAACCAGTAAAGGCACTGTCCTGAAATGATGAAGGATAGGGTTTTTCAAGTCAGGGCTTTTGTGTATTCATCTAGGTAGGCGGGGATTGACGTTTTGATTGACAGTCGCAAGTTACATGACAGGCTCTATTGTGCGTGTCTTCCCCATGCTTGAGGACACAGCTGTGCATTAAGGAAGCCTGTGGTGGGGTAGGAGAAGGCCCTGCGGTTAGTTTCTACTGTGCCACAGGGGCACCTAGGCTGGGTGGAGTTGGAAACGTTTCTGTGGTTATTTTGTAGCATATCTGTGAACTCTTCCTCAGCCTCACCAGGCCTGTGGAGGGGGGGTTTAGAGTTTACCTTGAAACTTTTTCAGCTAGGCCACCCCTCTGTTGCTCATGCCTAACTTTCTACCTAACACTATGTTTTATATAACCTTATGTAAACCCACTGCAGGGGTCCCCAACCCTTGGGCCGTCTATAGGTGCGGGACCTATTAGGAATGGGGTGGGCAGCCGGCGGTGAGTGGCAGGGGATGAAAAGGTTGGGGACTGCTGCAAAGCACTAGACAAATTTAGTAGAATGAGAACTAAAATTGTCTATATGCCAATGACAGCTTATGAACAGTGCTTTGGGAACGCTTTTTTATATATTTTTTGGAGGACCACTCAGAATTTGGAATCAGCCATAACTGACTCCTAGTTACCACCACTAGCTTTATTGACTGGGGATTTGGAGTTAAATAACTTATTTTCTTAATCAACAAATGGAGGAAACTCAAAGAATCATAATAAGAACTAATTGAGTTAAGTTGTGTGTAGCACTTGACAGGCACCTGATTACAAGCCAGCAAAATGCTTCCCTTTCCACTTTTGCCCCTGGCCATTTTCTCCTCTTCTCTGTTTGCTGGAGATTACATATCTCCATCAGACATACATTTGATTGATTTTTTTTTTCATTTTTGGTCCTATCTCTGTGTCTGTTAGAATGTTAGCTCTGTTGTGAGGGGAAGGGGGAACTTGTCTGCTTAGTGCACTGCTGAAGCCCCAGGCTGGTAGCTGGTAATCAGTTGAATACATGGAAACCCACATGATTATCATAACTACAGTGATATGTTGAAAGTAATGAGAATGACCAGAAATGAGAGGTTATTATAATGTTAGGTCACATCACAAATATGCTTGAAATGAAAGGCCTGTGCTAGGGAAGTAAATGGACATAAGTTGAAATTTGAAATCCATCCCTTGCTACAGTGTGTGACTTATTATTACTACTCTGCTTCTCTCTCAATCGTAGTGGAAATAGTTTTTTCTCAGGATACTTGTAAAGATAAAGAGTGGTAATATGAAGGACTTAGCACAAACTGTGATATTGGAAAATGTTTATCTTATAGACTATATTAATGTGATATGGAATGCTGCTGCTGCTAAGTTGCTTCAGTCGTGTCTAACTCTGTGCGACCCCATAGACGGCAGCCCACCAGGCTCCGCTGTCCCTGGGATTCTCCAGGCAAGAACACTGGAGTGGGTTGCCATTTCCTTCTCCAATGCATGCAAGTGAAAAGTGAAAGTGAAGTCACTGAGTCGTGGTCCAACTCTCAGCGACCCCATGGACTGCAGCCCACCAGGCTCCTCCGTCCATGGGATTTTCCAGGCAAGTGTATTGGAGTGGGGTGCCATTGCCTTCTCCAATATGGAATAGTAAAAAACAAATGAAAATAGTTAAAAAAAAAAAAAGAGTTGAAAAAAAAATATCAAGCACCGAATCAGTTCTTCAGAAGTGACCAATGTTAAGTATGTCCACATCCTCCTAGGAATTATATAAAATTTAAATAAATATATATATTTATGTGTGTGTATCTATATGTGTGTGTGTGTGTGTGTGTGTGTGTGTGTAGCACACACACAAATAAATATATGTGGCCCAGCGGTCAAAGAACTCACCCACAATGCAGGAATTGTTGAAGGAGGACCAGGCTTGATTTCTGGGTTGGGAGGATCCTTTGAAGATGGAAATAGCAACCCACTCCAGTATTCTTGCCTGGAAAGTCTCATGGACACCCAGCCCATGGCGTCACAAAAGAGTCAGACACAAATTAGTGACCAAACAACAACGGATTGAAGTATATACTGAGTCACACTTTTTGGAACTTGTTTCTTTAATATGAAGTGCCTTGGAGATATTCTCATCTCATGGATAGTGTTAACTCTTTTTTTAAATCCATTACTGAAAAATAGTCCATAATAGATATAGAATGTCTTTTAAATGACCATTATCATGTTTAATGTAACTTTTGTTTTTTCTAGTTCTCTGATCTTATAAAAATAATGCTAAAAATTTGTGTCTATGCAGTTTTGTTTATGTACTTAAGCACTAGTAAACAGCAGAAAGTGAAGTTTTTGGATTAAAAATATATACATTTTTTGGTATAGCGAGTTTTTACCAAATTTCAGTTAAAACAGATAAAAGCAATGTTTGAAAATGCTTATCTCCTTACATAACTCACACTGGTTTATACTGAACTTTGTTTTTAACAAGTGTGTATTTTATTGTTAAGTATTTAATTGAGTGAAGTTTAGCCTATTTTCTTAACTGTATTGGCATTTACAGTTTTAAATATTAGTGATAATAATTTTGTTCATCTTTTCCCCCCTCTGTAGGTTTTACTTTTCCTTATTAATTTGTAAGGAAATAGCCAGTCTTCTTAATTTGACAGTTAAAAAATGTTTGGACTATTTAAAAACTTTTTTGTATTTTTAAATTACGGAAAAATTTTAACTTTATGCCATTAACTTTCACAGTGGTTCCTTTTAAGTATTGTGTCATGCTTTGAAAGGCCTTCTCAAAGAATATGAAAAATAATAAACAAGCTTTCTTCTACCATTTGTATATTTTCCAAAAAATTCTTTAAAACAGTATTTCTAGAGAACCTCATTCATGGAGTTTATCATTTGTGAAATAAAAGGGGAAGAATAAAGTGAAGTACTGTAAGCGAAAAGTAAGTGTTAGCTGCTCAATTGTGTCTGACTCTTTTGCAACCCCATGGACTGCAGCTAGTCAGGCTCCTCTGGCTGTGAATTCTCCAGGCAAGAATATTGGAGTGGGTTGCTATTCCCTTTTCAAGGGTATCTTCCCAACCCAGGATCAAACCTGGCTTTCCCACATTGAAGACAGATTCTTTACTGTCTGGGCCACCAGGGAAGCCCAGAACACAGATGACAGATGCGCATTAAGAGTTTTATAAGAGGAATCTCATGGCCCACATTCTGACCACAGCTCTGTTAATAATAACAGGTTTTGCAAACTGACAGTACACAGATATACTCCTGATTTCCTTTCTTGTCAAAGAGAATAACTATAATGGCTGCCTACATCCTTAAACTGAAGATCAAATCATGTGGTAGATTTAAATTTTAAAATGTGAAGCTACATGTGGATTCTATGTGGCTGTAAAAATTTGTAGAGATTCGCTTCTTTATAGTTCAGCAAATGAAAATAATTTTAATATCATATGCATTGTAATTCTAGGTTGTATGGGTAAGCAAATATCTATAAATTATAATGATGATACAGTAATAGCATTGATTTATATTGGAGACTTACTATCTGCCAGTTGTCCAAATAAGTGTCTCACATTTATCCATATATTTATCCATAAATATCTCCATATGTTATCTTGTTGACCTATCATATCACCTTACTATGTTCTTTAGACAACTAGTTGAGGTCACACAGCTAATATGTGCCAAAACAAGGATTAAAACCCAGATATACTGACTGAGAAGCCTATATCCTTTTTGGAAAGAAAAAATATATACATATACACACACTACATATAAATGAGTTCTTGATCAGGATCTAGGCTTACATATTCTTTTCAAGGCGTTTGTATAGACTGAATAACAATTTTAAATATGTTATTATTAGAAAAGAAAATAACTTAAATACAGCAAACACAGAATGAACAACGACAATATTCTTTAAGTGGCAAGTAATAGAATTATTTTAAGATTGAAACAAAAGTCATTCTAAAGACCTGTAACACATACATTGTATACATACATGGTAAAGTATCTCAAAATATTAGTTACCAATGTAAGACCATAAGGTAAAAATATACTTTATCACTTTAATCCTTGGGGTAACTAATCATGGAGATTTACTCATACATGTTTAGGCACATACATAACACAGATGACTGTGTGTCTGTGTATATGCATAAAAGAACTATTTTTTAACCACTGCCTTTTTCATTTGTAGAAATATTAAACCAGTGGCAGGTTATATCTTCTTTATATGGCGAAGAGGGGCTTTATCTGCAGGGATTAGAAATAAACACAAATGTGCAAAATTTAGAAAGAGAATATTGAATACAAAAGACAAAGCAGGATATGAAAATGCCAGTGAAAGCCTGAGTGATTAAAATAGAGGTTTCTGATATCATCTTTAAAAAAAAATTTAAAGGACACCCTTAAAGATAAAATGTAGAATATCAGTGTCATTAAAATTTAGAGTTAAACCATATAGTTTAATGAATCAAACCATAAGATGAAAGTAAATGTACTGCATTAAAGATATAAAATAAACTTACCCAAATGTTTCATAGAAGCCGTGACAAGAGCTGTGTGTAAAAGACAGATTAAAAAGGAAGCACTTCTTTGTTTGTAGATAGTTCTCATGTGGGCAGGGCCAGATCAGTATGTAAATTTACTGGGCTTGCTGAAAGTGTTGGCAGACTTAAACTTCTCTCGAACTTTTGCAAAGCTGACTTAACTGTCTAAGAGAAGAGGGGGAGAAGTCATTCTTATGATCTAGTCTTTATACAAGGCTTCCCTGGTGGCTCAGATGGTAAAGAATCTGCCTGCAGTGTAGGAGACTGGTTCAATCCCTGGGTCAGGAAGATCCCCTGGAAAAGGGAATGGCAACCCACTCCACTATTCTTGCCTGGATAATCCCATGGACAGAGGACCTGGAGGGCTACAGTCCATTGGGTCACAAAGAGTTGGACACGACTGAGTGACTGATACCTTCACTTCATTTCAATCTTTCTACACATCATATGTCAATTAACACTCAAGTATACATCCTTGTGAATACATGCAAACTTGTGTGAATGCAGCTTACGTTTTTGTGTGTTGCACCTTGTACTTCACTTTGATCACTTGTTTAAAAATTTTTATATGTAAAGGAAATTTTTGTCTTGACTGACAAGTTTCTGGTGCTTTAGGCATCCTCTCGGACTGATCCCATTTGGAGCTTCACTGCTGCCAGCTGAAGTTGAGGGTTATCCTCAGTAATTTGCATCCAGTGACTTTGGGAGTAAAGAGGCTTCTTTTTTGAGCCAACATGTAACTTCTTTATCTTCCTTATATTGTACCCATTTGTCTGGAGCTTCTGAAATGTATGAAATATGCAAAAATAAAATATGGAAAAGAAGTACTTAATGTTTCTCTATATTGACTTTCCCATATTGGAATTCTGTAAGTTACTACCCAAAATATTTTTTAATATTTTATGTTTTTCTGATGGGACTTAAACATTCTACATTTACATACAATTAAAATATCTTATTTTGTTATACAGTTTAATGCATTTTTAAGCATTCATAGAAAAGGTTCTTGTAACCTTCTCTGCAAACAGCGTGCAGAAAATCGGCAGCACCAGTGTACTTTCCTTGTACCATCAGCCACCCACTTGCCCCAGTGCTAACCTGGCAAATGACTGATCAGTTCTCTGTGCCTTGCTGTTTTGCCTTTTGTAGAATGTCATATGGTAACTAAAGAGCCTCTTGATGAAAGTGTACGAGGAGACTGAAAAAGTTGGCTTAAAACTCAACATTCAGAAAACTAAGATCATGGCATCCGGTCCCATCACTTCATAGCAAGTAGATGAGAAACAATGGAAACAGTGACAGACTTTATTTGGGGGGGGGGGCTCCAAAGTCACTACAGATGATGACTGCAGACATGACACTAAAAGACGCTCGCTGCTTGGAAGAAAAGTTATGGCCAACCTAGACAGCATATTGAAAAGCAGACATTATTTTGCCAACAAAGGTCTGTCTAGTCAAAGCTATGGTTTTTCCAGTGGTCATGTATAGATGTGAGAGTTGGACTACAAAGAAAGCTGAGTGCTAAAGAATTGGAGGAAACTCTTGAGAGTCCCTTGGACTGAGAGGAGATCCAACCAATCCATCCAAAAGGAAATTGGTTTAGTTCAGTTAAGTCACTCAGTCGTGTCCAACTCTTTGCGACCCCATGGACTGCAGCATGACAGGCCTCCCTGTCCATCATCAACTCCTGGAGTTTACCCAAACTCATGTTCATTGAGTCAGTGATGCCATCCAACCATCTCATCTTCTGTTGTCCCCTTTTCCTCCCACTTTCAATCTTTCCGAGCATCAAGGTCTTTTCAAATGAGTCAGCTCTTCACATCAGGTGGCCAAAGTACTGGAGTTTCAGCTTCAGCATCAGTCCTTCCAATGAATATTCACAGTTAATTTCCTTTAGGATCAACTGGTCTGATCTCCTTGCTGTCCAAAGGACTATCAAGAGTCTTCTCTAGCACTACAGTTCAAAAGCATCAATTCTTGGGTGCTCAGACATCCTTATGATCCAACTCTCACATTCATACACAACTACTGGAAAAGCCCTAGCTTTGATTATACAGACCTTTATTGACAAAGTGAGTTCTCTACTGTCTAGGTTTGTCGTAACTTTTCATCCAAGAAGCAAGCACCTTCTAATTCATGGCTGCAGTCCCTGTCCACAGTGATTTTGGAGCCCAAGAAAATAAAATCTGTCACTGCTTGCATTTTCTCCCCCTCTGTTTGCCATGAAGTGATGGGACCATATTCATGATCTTAATTTTTTGACTGTTGAGTTTTAAGCTAGCTTTTTCACTCTTCTTTTCACCTCCATCAAGAGGCTCTTTAGTTCCTCTTTGCTCTCTGCCATTAGGGTGGTATCATCTGTATATCTAAGGTTATTGATATTTCTCCAGGCAGTCTTGATTCCAGCTTGAGCTTCATCTAGCCTGGCGTTTCACATGATGTACTCTGCATGTTACTTAAATAAGCAGGGTGAAAATACACAGCCTTGACAAACTCCTTTCCCAATTTTGATCCAGTCCGTTATTCCATGTTGTTCCATGGTAGGTATGCCAACATATAATCTCAACAACAGCACACAGAAGTTTCCTTTTCTCCATATCTTTGCCAGAAGTTGTTATTCCTTTACTTTTGATGACAGTCATTCTAACAAAGTGTGCAGCAGTGAGAGCTCATTGTGGTTTTTATTTCCTTTCACCTGATGGTTAGTGATATTGAATATCTTTGCACGTACCTGTTAGGCCATTCATATGTCTTCTTTGAAAATGTTTATTCATACCTGCCAAAATTTTAATCAAATTTTTAAAGCTATTCGGTTTGAGTTCTATATTCTTTATATATTTTTCATATTAATCCCTTGTCGTATATATATGATTTGCATGTATTTTCTTCTACTTCGCATTTTGCCTTTTTATTGTTTTCCTTTGCTCTGCAGAGTTTGATGTAGTTCTATATATTTGTTTTTGCTTTTGTTGTAAAACTTAAAAAATTATCACCAAGGTTAATATCAAGAAACTTACTGAATATGTTTTATTCCAAAAGTTGTATGTTTTGAGGCTTAATGTTTAAGGCTTTAATGCCTTTTGAGTTAATTTTTCTGTATGGTGTAAGATTGTGGTCTAGTTTCATTCATTTGCATGTGACTCTCCAGTTTTTGCAGCAACATTTATTGAAGAGATTGTTCTTTCACTGTTATATATTCTCCGCTACTTTGTTGTAAATTAATTGATCATATACACATAGGTTTATTGCTCCTCTCTCTATTCCATTAATATGTGTCTTTTTATGCTAATAACATCCTGTTTTGTTTATGGTATAATACAGTTTGGAATCAGTAAGTATGATGCCTCCAGTATTGTTCTTCCTCCTCAAAATCCCTTTAGCTATTTCAGAGTCTTTTATAGTTTGGTAGGGGTTTTAGGATGATTTGCTCTATTTATGTGAAAAATGTCATTGGAATTTTGATAGAGATTGCATTGAATCTGTAGTTTGCTGAGTAGTATGAACATTTTAACAATATTAATTCTTTCAATTCATGATCATGGAAGATCTTTGTGACTTATTTATTTCATCATTTCATTTTTTAGTGTGCAGAATTTAGGAGAAAGAATTTATCTTTCACCACCTCAGTTACGTTATTCCTATGTGCGTGCATGGTTCATCTTGAACCAATTCCAAATGGGATTGTTTTCTTAGTTTTTGTATCTGACAGTTTATTATTAGTGTATAGAAAGGCAACAGTTTTGTACTTTGGTTTTGTATCATGCTACTTGATGGAATTTTTTTTTACTAGTTCTAACTGTGTTTTTCTTTTTTCTTTCTTTTTTTGGTAGAATCTTTAGGACTTTTTGCATATAATATCAAGTCATCTGCAGAAAGTTTTATCTCTTCCTTTCCAATTTAGATATCTTTCATTTCTTTTTCTTCTCTGATGGATGCAGCTCAGACTTCCAGTACTATGTGGAATAAAAATTGTGAGTGGTCACCCTTGTCTTGTTACTGATCTTAAGAAGAAAGTTTTTCAGCTTTTCACCATGGAATATGATGTTAGCTATGAATTTGTCATAAATTGCATTTATTATGTTGAGGTACATTTCCTATAATCCTGTTGAAAGTTTTTATCATAAATAAGTGTTGAATTTTGTCAAGTGGTTTTTGTGTATCTATTGAGATAATCATGATTTTTATTTTTCATTTTGTTAATGTGGTGTATAACATGGAATGATTTGTACATGTTGAACAATCCTTGTGTCCTTGAAATAAGTTCCACATGATTACAGTGTATAAGCATTTTAACGTATTGTTGAATTTGCCTTGTTAATATTTTGTTGGAAATTTTGCATCTGTGTCTACCAGGGACATTGATCTATAATTTTCTTGTGCCTTTCTTATGTGATGTTGGTACGATGATTTTGCTGGACTTGCAATATGAGTTTGGCATGTTTCCTCTTCTGTTTTTGGGAAGAGTTGAGAAGAATTTATATCAATTCTTGTTTGAACGTTTCATAGAAATCACCGATGAAGTTGTCAGATCCTGAACTTTTGTTTGGTGAAAGGTTTTGGATTTTTAAATTCAAGCTGTTTTATAGTAATTGGTGCATTCAGTTTTTCTGTTTCTTTATGATTCAGTTTTGGTAGGTTGTATGTTTCTAGGAATTTACCTTATTTCTTTTAGGTGATCAAATATATTGACATATAATTTTCAATAATAGCATCTAATTAACCTTTGTTTTTCTATGGTATCAGTTGTAATGTTTCCTCTTTCACTTGTGATTTTATCTGAATTCTTTCATTTATTTGAATTTGTTTTGGTGCATGTAGCCAAGGTTTTTTTGTTTTGTTTATTTTTTTGTAGAATCAGCTTTCAGTTTTGCTGATCTTATCTACTGTCTTTTAGTCCCTATTTATTTCTGCTCTATTTTTATTTTCTTTCTGCTAACTTTGAACCTCATTTTTTTCATTTTCTAGTTCCTCGTGGATGAGAGAAACATTGGCTTTCAGATCTAGTTGAGTGCTCATCTCTCAAGGGCAGTTACTAAATGTTAGTATGCCTGATGCGGGGTTTAGACTTTTTCCTCCTTAGGGGGATGTTCCAGGTTAGATTTAACCTTGACCATTTCTTGACAATAGCAGGATTGTTTTGCAGCCTCTTCTACCTGCCCTGATATGGAGTTTTTCTCATTCGTTCTATGTGTCAGAAAACTTGCTCAGCTAGTTTTTAGTTTTTTCGGAGAAAATTGTTCTTTACATTGCTGTAGGTTTGAAGTGTCTGTGGGAGAAGGTGAGTTCAGGAATTTCCTGTGTTGCCAGCTTCAGCTGGAACCAGAGTTAAATATTCTGATAACATAAATAATGAAGCAAAATAACAGATCTCAGCAAGAAATCATTTGTAGAAAAATTTCTGAATCCTTGTCACGCAGCTGCCCATTGAGTTGATTACTCCACTGATTTCCCCCCCTTGTACTTCTCTGAACATGCTGCTCACGTGCTGGTGGCAGGGCTAGGGTGGGAAAGGAATGGGGATAAGCAAAAGGAAGTTAACTGCTAATACAGATATGTTTCAAAATCTTATGGGGCCTTCAATTTAAAAGGGTAGTTAAGATATCTGTGGAAAATATACAACATAACAGATGTTTATATTTCTTTTTTTTTTTAATTAAAAAAAATTTTTTTTTCATCTCAGATGTACATGACTGAAACATGTGTGCTGTCGTGTGGGAAACAAATTGTCAGTCTATATTTGGTTCAGGATACAGGATGTTTGGGACTGGTGCATGGGGATGATCCAGAGAGTTGATGTGGAGTGGGAGGTGGCGGGGGGAGGTTCAAGATTGGGAACTCATGTACACCTGAGATGTTTATATTTCAAAAGAGTTTCAGAAATAAAGAAAAGTTTTAGAACCCTGCTCCCTGATCTCTATCAGAAAGTGAAAATATTTAATAATTTATCACAATCCAAATTTCCATTTTAAGAAGAAGTCTTCTTCTTAAAAGAAGAAGATTCCTATGAAGGTTCTTATGAACCTTCCATAGAAGGTTCCTGTGAAGTCTCCAGCAATTAAATTCTCCTCTTTAATACTTAGGACATGGAGTTATAGCAACTATGTATTTCCAATTGTTCACATAGGCCTATCTTTCTGTAATAAAACATAGTCCTCAACTGTGTAGAATGAATGTAGTATTAGCAGTAGAACAGTAGCTGTAACCATGGCTCTGTGAGCCTAGGTAGGTCCCAGCTCGGTTCTCTCCTCTACACTAGCCTTATTTATGCTTCTATAACTGTATAGATGCTCATTCTTCCCTAGACATAAGCCCTTGTCTTTGTATTCTCCTCTCTTGCCTCTAATGTTTCTCCCTCTCTGGACATCTTCTATGCAAGCAATTCAGCCTATTGTTTTATGCAGAGTAAAGTTCTGTTCAGTTCAGTTCAGTCACTCAGTAGTGTCTGACTCTTTGCGACCCCATGGACTGCAGCACGACACACCACCCTGTTCATCGTCAACTTCCGGAGTTTACTCAGACTCATTTCCATTGAGTCAGTGATGCCATCCAACCATCTCATCCTCTGTCGTCCCCTTCTCCTCCAGCTTTCAATCTTCCTGAGCATCAGGGTCTTTTCCAATGAGTCAATTCTTCACCTCAGGTGGCCTAAGTACTGGAGTTTCAGCTTCAGCGTCAGTCTTTCCAATGAATATTCAGGACTGATTTCCTTTAATGGACTGCTTGGATCTCCTTGCTGTTGAAGGGATCCTCAAGAGTCTTCTCCAACACCTCAGTTCAAAAGTGTCAATTCTTCGGCACTCAGCTTTCTTTATAGTCCAAAACTCACATCCATACATGACTACTGAAAAAACCATAGCTTTGACTAGATGGACCTTTGTTGGCAAAGTAATGTCTCTGCTTTTTAATATGCTGGCTAGGTTGGTCATAACTTTCCTTCCAAGGAGCAAGCATCTTTTAATTTCATGGCTGCAATCACCATCTGCAGTGATTAGGGAGCCCCCCAAAATAAAGTCTGACACTGTCTCCACTGTTTCCTCATGTATTTGCCATGAAGTGATGGGACCAGATGCCATCATTTAGTTTTCTGAATGTTGAGTTTTAAGCCAGTTTTTTCATTCTTCTCTTTCACTTTCATCAAGAGGCTCTTTACTTCTTCACTTTCTGCCACTAGGGTGGTGTCATCTGTATATCTGAGGTCATTGCTATTTTTCCTGGCAATCTTGATTCCAGCTTTTGCCTGATCCAGCCCAGGGGTTCTCATGATGTACTTTGCATATAAGTTAAACAAGCAGGGTGACAATATACAGCCTTGATGTACTCCTTTGCCTATTTGGAACCAGTCTGCTGTTCCATGTCCAGTTCTAACTGTTGCCTCCTGACCTGCATAAGGATTTCTCAAGGGGCAGGTCAGGTGGTCTAGTATTCCCATCACTTGAAAATTTTTCCACAATTTGTTGTGATCCACACAGTCAAAGGCTTCGGTGTAGTCAATAAAGTAGATGTTTTTCTGGAATTGTCTTACTTTTTCAATTATCCAATGGATGTTGGCAATTTGATCTCTAATACCTCTGTCTTTTCTAAATCCAGCTTGAATATCTGGAAGTTCACGGTTCATGTATTGCTGAAGCCTGGCTTGGAGAATTTTGAGCATTACTTTACTAGCATGTGAGATGAGTACAGTTGTGCAGTAGTTTGAACTTCTTTGGCATTGCCTTTTTTTGGGACTGGAATGAAAACTGACCTTTTCCAGTTCTGTGGCCACTGCTGAGTTTTCCAAATTTGCTGCATATTGAGTGCAGCACTTTGACAGCATCATCTTTTAGGATTTGAAATAGCTCAACTGGAATTCCATCACCTGCAATAGCTTTGTTTGCAGTGATGCTTCCTAAGGTCCTCTTGACTTCACATTCCAGGATGTCTGCCTCTAGGTGAGTGATCATACGGTCATGAAGATCATTTTTGTATAGTTTTACTGTGTATTCTCTCCACCTCTTCTTAGTATCTTTTGCTTCTGTTAGGTACCTACCATTTCTGTCCTTTATTNTGCAATAGCTTTGTTTGCAGTGATGCTTCCTAAGGTCCTCTTGACTTCACATTCCAGGATGTCTGCCTCTAGGTGAGTGATCATACGGTCATGAAGATCATTTTTGTATAGTTTTACTGTGTATTCTCTCCACCTCTTCTTAGTATCTTTTGCTTCTGTTAGGTACCTACCATTTCTGTCCTTTATTGTGCCCATCTTTGCATGAAATTTTCCCTTGGTAGTTCTAATTTTCTTGAAGACATCTCTAGTCTTTCCCATCCTATTGTTTTCCCCGATTTCTTTGCATTGAGCCCTGAAGAAGGCTTTCTTATCTCTCCTTGCTATTCTTTGGACCTCTGCATTCAAATGGGTCTATCTTGCCTTTTCTCTTTTGCCTTTTCTTCTCTTCTTTTCACAGCTATTTGTGAGGCCTCCTCAGACAACCATTTTGCCTCTTTGCATTTCTTTTCCTTGGGAATGGTCTTTATCCCTGCCTCCTGTACAGTGTCACAAATCTCCATCCATAGTTCTTCAGGCACTCTGTCTATCAGAGCTAATCCATTGAAGCTATTTCTCACTTCCACTGTATAATTGTAAGGGATTTGATTTAGTTCATACCTGAATGTTCTAGTGGTTTTCCCTACTTTCTTCTATTTAAGTCTGAATTTGGCAATAAGGAGTTCATGATCTGAGCCATAGTCAGCTCCCAGTCTTGTTTTTGCTAACTGTATAGAACTTCTCTATCTTTGGCTGCAAAGGATATAATCATTCTGATTTCAGTATTGACTATCTGATGATGTTCATGTTGTAGAGTCATCTCTTGTGTTGTTGGAAGTGGATGTTTGTTATGACCAGTGCATTCTCTTGGCAAACCTCTATTAGCCTTTGCCCTGCTTCATTCTGTACTCCAAAGCAAAATTTGCCTATTACTCAAGGTATTTCTTGACTCCATACTTTTACAATCAAGTCCCCTATAATGAAAAAGATGTCTTTTTTGGGTGTTAGTGGCTCAGAGGTTAAAGCATCTGCCTGGAATGCAGGAGCCCTGGGTTCAATCCCTGGGTCGGGAAGATCCCCTGGAGAAGGAAATGGCAACCCACTCCAGTATCTTGCCTGGAGAATCCCATGGAGGGAGGAGCCTGGTAGGCTACAGTCCATGGGGTCGCTAAGAGTCGGACACGACTGAGCGACTTCACTTTCCTTTCCTTTCCTTTCCTTTCCTTTCTAGAAGGTCTTGTAGGTCTTCATGGAGTCGTTCAACTTCAGCTTCTTCAGCATTACTGGTTAGGGAATAGACTTGGATTACTGTGATATTGAATGGTTTGCCTTGGAAACGAATAGAGATCATTCTGTCATTTTTGAAATTGCATCCAAGTACTGCATTTTGGACTATGTTGTTGAATTTTGTTGACTGTGATGGCTACTCCATTTCTTCTAAAGGATTCTTGCCTACAGTAGTAGATATAATTGTCATATGAGTTAAATTCACCCATTCCAGTCCATTTTATTTCACTGATTCTAAAATGTTGACATTCACTCTTGCCATCTCTTGTTTGACCACTTCCAATTTGCCTTGATTCATGGACCCAACATTCCCAGTTTCTATGCAATATTTCTGTTTACAGCATTGGACTTTACTTCCATCACCAGTCATATCCACAATTGGCTGTTGTTTTTGCTTTGGTTCCGTCACTTCATTTTTTCTGGAGTTATTTGTCTACTCTTCTCTAGTAGGATGTTGGGCACCTACCGACCTGGGGAGTTCATCTTTCAGTGTCCTATCTTTTTGCCTTTTCCTACTATTCATGAGTTCTCAAGGCAAGAATACTGAAGTGGTCTGCTGTTCCCTTCTCCAGTGGACCACATTCTGTCATAACTCTCCACTATGACCCGCCCGTCTTGGTTGGCCCTACACAGCATGGCTTGTAGTTTCATTGAGTTAGACAAGGTTGTGGTCCACGTGATCAGATTAGTTAGTTTTCTGTGATTTTGGTTTTCATTCTGTCTGCTCCCCAAGGGAGAAGGATAAGAGGCTTATGGAAGCTTCCTAATGGGAGAGACTGACTAAGGGTGAAACTGGGTCTTGTTCCTATGGGCAGGACCATACTCAGTAAATCTTTAAACGAATTTTCCTTTGATGGGTGGGGCTATTTTACCTCCCTGTTATTTACCTGGAGCCAAACTATGGTGGAGTTACTGAAGATAATGAGGACCTACTTCAAAAGGTCCCACGCAGGCACTGCTACACTCAGTGCCCCCAGCTGTGCAGCAGGCCACCACTGACCCACACCTCCACTGGAGATTCCTGGACACTCACGAGCAAGTCTAGGTCAGGCTCTTGTGGTGTCACTGCTCCTTTCTCCAGGGTCCTGGTGTACGCAAGGTTCTGTTTGAGCCCTCCAAGAGTCTATTTCCCAGGTCTGTGTAAGTTCTGGCAGCTTTAGAGTTGGGCTAAAGCTCTGTGGCTGTTAATATAGTCCTTATAGTTTATGTGATATATAAAACTCCAGGGTCCTGAAGAGTGCCTTTATTCCAATGCATAATTTCCATCTCAGATAAACTCTGATGAGTATCTCCAGAGTTTAGTAGCTCTGCCCTACCTGTGACCTATCTCTTACGTTACATACAGTAAACATGGATATTTGTTATGCACATTGTGAAGCAAAGCAAATAATACATTTCAGAAATCTTGAGAGAGTACAAAGTTACTGCCACGTCACCCTCTACTCTGCCATGTAGAACCTATAAATGCTTGTTACCATTTGAATATGCTCAAATAATGCTCTATTGCACAATTGTACTGATCTCACATGCTAGTAAAGTAACGCTCAAAATTCTCCAAGCCAGGCTTCAGCAATACATGAACCATGAACTTCCAAATGTTCAAGCTGGTTTTAGAAAAGGAAGAGGAACCAGAGATCAAATTGCCAATATTTGCAGGATCATCAAAAAAGCAAGAGAGTTCCAGAAAAACATCTATTTCGGCTTTATTAACCATGCCAAAGCCTTTGACTATGTGGATCACAATAAACTGTGGAAAATTCTTCAAGAGATGGGAATACCAGACCACCTGACCTGCCTCTTGAGAAATCTGTATGCAGGTCAGGAAGCAACAGTCAGAACTGGACATGGAACAACAGACTGGTTCCAAATAGGAAAAGGAGTACGTCAAGGCTGTGTATTGTCACCCTGCTTATTTAACTTATATGCAGAGTACATTATGAGAAACGCTGGGCTGGATGAAGCACAAGCTGGAATCAAGATTGCTGGGAGAAATATCAATAACCTCAGATATGCAGATGACATCACCCTTATGAAAGGAAGTGAAGAAGAGCTAAAGAGCCTCTTGATGAAAGTGAAAGAGGAGAGTGAAAAAGTTGGCTTAAAACTCAGCATTCAGAAAATGAAGATCATGGCATTTGGTCCCATCACTGCATGGCAAGTAAATGGGGAAACAGTGGAGACAGTGACAGACTTCATTTTCTTGGGCTCCAAAATCACTGCAGATAGTGACCACAGCCATAAAATTAAAAGGTGTTTACTCCTTGGAAAGAAAGTTATGACCAACCTAGCCAGCATATTTAAAAGCAGAGACATTACTTTGTCAACAAAGGTCTGTCTCATCAAGGCTACGGTTCTTCCAGTAGTTGTGTATGGATGTGAGTTTTGGACTACAAAGAAAGCTGAGCACTGAAGAATTGATGCTTTTGAACTGTGGTGTTGGAGAAGACTCTTGAGAGTCCCTTGGGCTGCAAGGAGATCCAACCAGTCCATCCTAAAGGAGATCAGTCCTGGTTGTTCATTGGAAAGACTGATGCTGAAGCTGAAATTCCAATACTTTGGCCACCTGATGCGAAAAGCTGACTCATTTAAGAAGACCCTGATACTGGGAAGACTGAAGGCAGGAGGAGACGGGGACGACAGAGGATGTGATGATTGGACGGCATTACCTACTCATTGATGGACAGGGAGGCATGTCCTGTTGTAGTCCATGGGGTCTCAAAGAGTCAGACATGACTGAACGACCGAACTGGACTGAATTGCACCATCTGGAAATAGCATTTACAAGCTCAACATAAAATAGGCAAAACTTAGTGAAATGTTTATAGCAAATTTTAAATTCTGCTGGATTTCCCCTCATCTCATTAAACTTCTGTAGTTTTCCTCTTTATCTTTTTAGTAAGTCTGGTGATAAATGAAACTATTACCAGGAACAGGTCAAATAAAGCTGTTACACAGGTAATTCAGTTTCAATCTTTCTCAAATCAAGACTCTTCCAATGTATAATATATATAAATCTCTTTGGGATCCTTTGAAACTACAGGTTCTGATTCAGTAGGTCTGAGCTGGCAACTGAGATTCTGCATTTTTAGCAAGTTTATAGGTAAGGCTAACGCACCTGACTCAGATTTCACACAGTTGAAAAACAAGACTTTAAAACATTTATGTCTGTCCTAACTATGTCACAGTTCTCTTCTTGAGGGTGTAGAATGGAGCATTTCTGAAATATGTGCATATAAGCTTTCTAGCATCTGAGAACAGTTGGGGAAAGAAAATAGGAGTTAATATGTCAAAACTGGTATATAGACAGAACAGCAAATATACAATTTTAGTAGCATATCAAACAGTATTGAAGTAAAAAGCACATTTAAAATTATAAATGGAAAGCAAATCATTTTCTAATAGAGGAAGTTTTTATTTTCATAAATATTTAAAACTGCAGCTGCCTTTGAGTTAGGAGAGGAAAAAGCAGAGTATGCCTGTGTGTATTTAATACCAGTATTCAACACTAACTCCTTATTAGTTCATTAGCTAAGCTTACTGCAAATAATTCAGAAAAGCAATCATAGGTAATCCCATTTGTATATGCAGAAATATGTAATAGACAGTGATTATTTAAGTGGAGTGGTTATTTAAAGTTGTAGATGGGCCTGAAGAGGCAGACAAAGAGAAAACAGCCACAGTGTATCTGATATATTGAACTTCAACCTGGAACATTGAACTGATAGTTGAAACACACCTGCAACAAACTGCAGCTCTAAATATGGTCATTGTGTAGTTCAGATGTTGATAATGGGTTAAGATAGAATGTTACATGTGTAAAATTCCAAATGCAAATATCCAATCTTTTCACAAGAACAAATTTTCATGGATAACCAGTTCTTATTACTACACCTTTTTGTCCTTTAAATTATACTACTTTTCCTGAAAACTGAAAGTTGTATAGATTGTTCTCTTTCTTCACATTCTTTTCAGCACACACCCATTTTAAGATGCTATAGATTCCTAACTTAGGTTAACTCCTTTGTCCATGCTATTCATTTTCAAACTTCAGTTTTGAACAACCACAGTTTAATAGAGATTAAGCATACTTTAGAATGAAAATGTGCCAGTTTACCAAATAGTACAGATTGTCTATGGAATAAAGAATGAAGATTCATCCATGGGTACATTTACACTTTGCCTTGGTCAAACAAGTCACATGTTTAATACATTTTCAAAAATGCACTCCCAACTCAGCACACCCACATTCACACAGAAACATACACACATCCAAATCCATTTTTCATGTAAAAAAATCTATGTCTCATGTATTAAGGGAAGTATATTTTCTATTGGGTATTTTTCATGTATTTTACTAGTGTTTGAGTATGAGTTATTGTTCCTTTTATAAATAATATATAGAGTTTAGAGAAAACATGGTGAGAAATGATAGAGTTTAGAATATGCATGTATTTACCTATAGACACATAAGTGAAAATCGTTTTCCTGGTACCTACATACAATGGGATGCATTTCTATATGAAAATTTAAAAGTGAATTGTTGATTGGTTATGCTGTTCTGCCATGAGGTAGATATGTCATTTTTATCCACTTCTTTTGAAGAGTTTCTACTTTACAGCATCCAGTCCTACTTAGTTTAAGAAGTAAAGTTTCCTTTGTATTTCTCTTAGACTAGAATGTCCACAGATATCCTAATGCAAAGAGAGTAGACTCTTAACTATCTGAAGAGAATGTCTCAGTTCATACATTTCCATACATTGGGAGGTTACTTTTTCCCTCCCAGTTAAATGCAAAGACATTACATCAATATGTTTTGTGTATCTTCAGATTTTCAAAATATCATTCTGAATTGGTGGTATCTCAGTGTGAAGTTTTCAGGTTTAGCCTGGAAGCTAACATGAGGAAACTAAATTATTCTGGATTTTATTATCCAAGCAAACTAGTTACCAACAGTTTATGCTATAAATCTGTGTTTAAAACACAGAGAAGAATGTGGTCTATCTTCCTATCTATGGGGAGCCTTTTTAGGAGGACTTGTGGTCTCAACCAGTAGTGAACCTCTGCTGAGGAAAGCAGAGTTTCCTACCAACATGTCATCTAATGAAAAGGAAAAATCCTTCATAATCTAGATTTTAAGTCCTGCGACTCTAAAGTATGGCCAAGTATCTTTTTATTTCCTTTTCCCCAAATTGGCTCAAAAATTAGCTAAGGAAAAATCTTGTTAAGGTTGAATTTAGAAATAACATTTCAGAAGGAAATAGAGATTCATAAGAAATAAAAATTCAGATAGAATAATCAGATAGAAAAGTAGAGTAAATGTTTTGTGACAAAACAGGAATTGCACAAAGCACAGGATTTTGAGAAACAGCATCTTTTAATGTTTGAAACCAGTCTTTCTGAGGTGACTATGAAAGCAAGAAATATTACAACAAATAACTATGAATGTACAGTATGTCCTTGATCTTCCACACAATAATATCTGCATTATCATTTACACCTCTTCGTACTAGCACAGCATTCTGAAGTTTCCAGGCATAAGCTGTATGCAACTGAGCAGAAAGATGAAAATTAGCTCAGATTTCCAGAAGAGCTGGGCTTTCCTGGTGGCTCAGCTGGTAAAGAATTCACCTGTAATGTAGGAGACCTGGGTTTGATCCCTGGGTTGGGAAGATCCCATGGAGAAATAAAAATACTGGATTGTACCCAAGCCACATCTGTAGAAACTGAAATCGATTCCATTGTGAACATGTTGAATTTTAAAAGGTGCTTTTGTTGTTATTCAAAGTATGGATTTTAGTGACATTTTAATAATCCTTTGAAATGTGCTACGGCTCAGTGCAAAAAAAAAAAAAAGTGACACAAGTTATTCAACTATAAGGTATATTTTGCAAAAATAAAGCATATTAAATCTTCATTTTGTAGGTCGATATTAATAATGGTCCTGATGTAACTGGTGCACAAAGACTCATTTCTTCCTGGAAAGGAAAAGAAAGGTAAGTACTTACCGGAAAGCAGTGGAAAAATGAAACAGGTAATGTTTAAATTCTGTATACTGAAGGTGTCATATTCTTTAGTGATTAGCCCAGTTTCTCAAGCTGGAGAGAAAAATTCTGTGATGCACTTCATGGATAAAGCAATTATTTTCCCATTCCAGGGAACATGGAAGGCTCCTCCCCAGCTCTCAGAAGCTGCACGTAGTCAGATGAGGAGGGGCGCTCATTAAATCTGCTCTGCATGAGCGTTTCCACTCCTTGCTGTCCCTTCAGACCATCCTCCAGTTAGCTGTGTGTGTACTGCTACTTTAGAAAAGCCTGTTGGCTCATTCTCTTTGTGATCCATTGAGTAAAACCACACCTTCCCTCTACCATCTTTGCTTTATTCCTTCTAGTACATCCATCTCCTTATTTTTCAATTATCTCTAAATCTTCCAAAAGGCATAATTATTGTGATATTCAAAACTGAGGCTTGTTTAAGAAAATCTGTTATCTGGGATTCTTCTAAATCTAGTAAATAAATTAATCTACATAGAAAAATTTTCTTCTCTTTCTGTAAAGAAAAAAACAAAGATATGTCATTGTGTAAAGAGCACTAATTTTCCTTGTAACAGTCAGATGTTAAGGCAAACCAGTATATTAATACATGTTGAGAAAGGAACTCTGGGAAGTTTTCAGTCTTTCCCCTTCATATAGCCAGGTACAGAGCCATGATAACTGATGTTCAGGGCTCATTAAGCACTGATGAAATTGTTCATGTAGTTTCAATAGAGAACAATATAGAAAAATATTTGCCACTATTGTACTTCATTTTGAAAAGCATGTTTTTCCACCTGAACAAACTTTTATTACATTTTAATTTTTCAGTGGATGATCTTTTTGTTTATTATATAAATTGGATTACTTCATTTAATCATAACTCTTTTGTTATTAGACTGATGACAGGTCTTAAAGGTGATGCAATATATCCTTTATGTGTTGCGATGTGAGTGTATTAGTTTAGCATTTTGAATACTTTCTTATCAAATGGATTGTAGGCAGAATTATCCTGTATTCTTTTTAGTAAGTAGTGACAGAAATCAGAAAGATTGAGGTGCCTTCCTAGGCTCAAACTCAAAATCTCATAATCCAAAAAAAAAAAAAATTGGTCCAATTTTTCCATTTCATTTTTCTTGACATTCACTTTGACTGATATCACACTTTTAAAATGGACAATTTTGTTCTGCTTAAATTTACGACTTTCTAAAATGATCCCATAATTTACAGTGGATGCTAATGAATCCTTGCTTATTGGAAACTCATAAAATATTATTAGGGAATAGCTGTGATAATTCATGGAAAATAGTTACTATGACTTTGGCACATACTAAAAGCTCAGTAATTATCAATAGCAGCTCTAGAATTTCTATATAAGACAACTTAAAATCCGCACATGGATTGGAAGCATATAGCAACAAGACTTGTTTTAAGTTATGGTTTTTCATAGCAAGTATATTGCTTTTACTTTGATTGTATAATTTTTTGATGTTCCTGGAAAGATGGCAGATAGAAACTATGGGTCACACCTATGCCATGTATGATTATTAAAGAAAGGCTTAGGGAAGATACACTCAGGCATTCATTCCTCTACGTACAAGAGGGCATGTGCAGTAGTATCTAAAACACAGAGGCTTAAAACACCTCTATAGTTTTTGCCAAAACTCGAATCTGTCCATATTTATCTGATTTTTTCCTGTAAACTCTGAGTAACTTAATTTTGTACAAACATTGTTTGTCCTCTGTTTTCTTGTACTGTTATATTCAATTTAAGCTCATGTATTGTAATCATTCATCAGGGCTTCCATATTACACATTTGTGGTGCACATTGTGGTTTTGGATAGCATGTATATATGCAACAATCCTGTTCATATTCATATGCTATTTTCATTTTAAAGTGGTATATTTTATTTTATCTCTATCATTTATTGTTTTCATTTCTCACTAATTTTTATCTTATTTACTTTTCCTTTTTATTTTCTTTTCCCTTGTAAATTCCAGTCTCCCCAAATATCCACCATCTTCAATTTTACATAAATCTCCTTAGTGATCTGTTAATTAGCTGTAATTTTAATATAATCAACTAGCTAGAAATAAGAAAAAGTACATATATAGCTTTTGTGCAATATTCTTTGTCACACATCGTGTGACAATTTCCTATTTTAGCCCATTCCTCCCAGATTCACTGATGTTTTAATTTTCATTAAGCTTCAGAACTTCAAGGATGTATCAGAAATGATAGTTGGCCAGACATGTGCAGGAATATTTACAGCCTAACTTGTAACCCCTTTTTGATGAAATAGCAAGTAATATATAAATGAATGTTACTAAAGCCATATATATATTGTTATATATTTTACTTACTTATTTTTCATTCTTCAATCTACATGCACAGTATGATATTGTAAAAGCAATAAACATCACTGCACCAACACTCATTAAGATCATTTCTATCAGGCCAAGGAGGTTTATTTTTCCAGTCACTTGATTTCTGAACATTTCTGCCTTCTCATCACCAATAGTGGCAGTCTGCAATCAAGATAACTATTAGCATTATTTCATTTCATTAGCTTAACAAGTTACTCAAAACTCTCCACTTTTGTATCAGTCCTTTACAAAAACACTGTGTTAGTTATCTTTATAAGACAAGCCAATGAAAGTCCTTTTGTATATCAAAGAAGGCAATAAATGTCAAGGTTGAATATTTAGAAAGAGAAATACAATTTT
Organism: Neotragus moschatus; assembly: GCA_006410615.1. NCBI lineage: Eukaryota > Metazoa > Chordata > Mammalia > Artiodactyla > Bovidae > Neotragus > Neotragus moschatus. Next base: position 117,638 of record SJYA01000606.1, on the reverse strand, counting down.
CCTCCCTTGAACATGTTACATGCACTGACTTTATTGATCAACAGTCTCATGAAAATATCTTTAAATTTTCCAAGGGATGTTTCCTAGTGACAGAGGGAAAAGGCAAAGGTCAACAGTTTCTTTCCTCTAAAGATTTCTGCAATGCTTTTCCTAATTCTGTGGTTAATGGACTCCATGATTTGTACTCAAAATATCTTATCAGGTACTTGGATAGACTGCTGACACCTGTTCTTATTTGCTCATTATAAGCTTGACTTGCTTTTATTAGCACTATAATATTCACAGTGAGTTCTTGGAGTTACATATATCCATGCCTCTTTCCTAGCATAAGCAGTATGATAAGAAAAATGTTTTCTAGTCGTATTATGAACATAATCTAAAATTCTAGGAAGTACTTCATCTTCCAAAAATAAAAGCACTGGAAACTAATGTAAACCTTGATATTTCTGTGTAGCTTGGTTCTCTGAAAATATTTATATATTTAATAATATATAAACTTGCTCATATAAGTAATGGAAACATACAACTTCAAATTCTATACATGTATATTCTATTTTCAAACATTGAAAGCTTTTTCTATGTAGGAAGTTTATCATTTTTGGTGACTAATAGATAAAAATACTAACCTCATTAAGCCAAAGAATAGGCACCAAATAGTTGTGCTTCAGACCCTTTAATGCTCTGTAATAAACATTAAAAATAATTATGAAAATATATACTAATATAATACAAATATTTAATACAAATGTTAGTAACTGCTGGTGTAAATAAATGTTCAGAAATTTCTGAACATTTTTAAAAATTCTAAAAAATTTCATTCTAAAAAATTACAAATTACTGTTTCTTGTTCCCTATAATGAATCATTTAAATTTTAATATGTCTGTTTCTCAGATATCTTTCATTCTTATAAATCTTTCTAATACAGATTTCTAAATAGATTGACTTTTTGTAAGTATATATTTTCTCTTTTGATAATTTATACCCAGTAAACTTGAATTTTAAAAACAATTATTATGGAAATATTTGGACAACTAGCAAAATGAGCAGTGTCACCAAATGCTTATTCCAGAATATGTATAAATGCCATTTCAATATGTACTAGATATAATTCTAAATTACAAAGTTATAAGCATTTAGTAATTATTTCATGACATTAAGCCAAAGAGAAGTTTTAATTTTGTACTATTTCTGCTTAATTTCATACATATACTCACTTTCTGACAAGAAAATACTAAAAAGTTAATGAACTTGTTTAAGAGACTCACACAATATTTTTTGCTGGCTTAACTAGTATATTGATCTGCAGCCGTTGTGCAAATTGTAAAGTGAANTTCTAAATTACAAAGTAATAAGCATTTAGTAATTATTTCATGACATTAAGCCAAAGAGAAGTTTTAATTTTGTACTATTTCTGCTTAATTTCATACATATACTCACTTTCTGACAAGAAAATACTAAAAAGTTAATGAACTTGTTTAAGAGACTCACACAATATTTTTTGCTGGCTTAACTAGTATATTGATCTGCAGCCGTTGTGCAAATTGTAAAGTGAATCCAGTTATCTAAAAAGAGAGAAACTAAAATAATCACCAATTTCTTTTAAATAATTCATTTATAATATCCAAAACTTATTGTTATAGAAATTAAGGTGAAACTGTAGTACTTAACACATGAAATTAATTAATTGAACACATTAAATATTATGTACATAAAATTTCATAATTACATTTTATGTGTATATGCACGAGTGTATACACACATGTGTATATATGCACACATACACACAATTTCTTTGTCCAAACTACTATCAAGGTTTTAGTTAGATTTGTGATATTTATCTGAATTGGTTTTGGGAAATCAACAATAGTAGGGAACTCATATAGTTAGTTTAAATCCTGAATTATATATGGTCAAAAATATATTAAGTCAGAACCTATGTATCATCAGTATTATCACAGCATTACTTCTAGTATTATTTAAAATGAAATGTGGCTACTAAAATTCTGGCATGCTATTTAACTTTAAAAAAAAATATTTGAAATAAATTAAAAGTTGAAACTGTTACAGTATAGGAAACTTAATAGATTTTTCTTGATGCTAAGTATATCTTGCTTTAAATGTACATACACCCATAAAATCTTTTAGTTCCTTGTAATCTACAGTGTCCCTTCATATAAGCAATATTCACAGTTAAGTATAAAATGAGCATAAAATTGTAATTGTTACTAACTTGTTTTAATTCAATTATAATCATATCCATCATTTCTATTCACAAATTATGAACAATTAAAAATGCTTATAAAACTTTATATGTTGAAAAAGTAAAATAGAATTACTTTGGCATTTCATAAGCAACAATAGGAAGATAGCCAACATTATTTTCCTTGAAGTAAAAGTAAGTAAATATACATACATCACTCTATGTAGACTAGATAACCAACAAGAGTCTACTATATACCACAGGGAACTACACTCAGTATTTTTTAATAAGGGAAAAGAATCTGAAATATATATATATATACACATATATATATATAAATATGACTAAGCCACTTTGCTATACACCTGCAATTATATGGCATTGTAAATCAACTATAATTCACTAAAAAATTAATTTATCTAGATTACGATGTAATAAATATCATAAATGTGATTAACAGAAGAGAATTTAATTTTTCTTTCAGTAAAAAGAATCAGATCAATAGTATATTTGCTTACAGGTTCAACATCTAAGTATGTGCTATGTTCCTCTTCATTTGGACTTAAGCCTTCAATAGGTTCTGCGATTTCAGGACTTGCATGTAGAAAATGAGGAAGTGAAATGTACACAGGTCTTCCTGAAAACAGTGTTTAAGAAACATTTGGGATAAATTATTTTCCTCATTTCACATAGCACTCAGAAAAGATTTCCTTGAAAATAAAGCTTTTTAACTTAAATAGAAAAAGAAACAGAGTTGCTTTGAATAGAAATTGAGGGATAAGGGTGAGGGAAAAGTATCACATCTGATCACTTTTGATCAGAAATAAAACATAAACTTCTGTTGTTCATCCCTTAAGTGTTTATTTTCAATATATAAAGCTTAGCTACTGAACACATAGTTATTAATACAACCATATTCCTTCATGTTTCAGGCAGTAATATGTCTTTGAGAATTTATTTAAGAGGCTTTTATTATCACCTATTCCAACATGAAGATGAGCAAAATGAGAGAGACTCCCAATTTATTGATTGAATCAACTTTTGTTTCAGAGACATCTTGAAATATGCTTACTTTTATTTACCATTTCCTAGGGTAAAAAAAGTTAGAAAAATGTCAGATAGGTAAGTTGGGATGCTCAAAGTATTCTGGGAATTTTTTCATTTTGCTCTATATCTAAAAAGAGCAGAGATTCTGCACAGAAAAGGAAACTGTCAAAAATAAAAGGCTGTGTATGGAGTGGGAGAAAATATCTGCAAAACACATTATTAACTTCCAAAATATACAAGGAATTAGCACAACTGAAAAAATAACACAATTAAAAAATGAGCAGAGGACCAGACATTTTCCAAAGTAGCTCAGGGAAGTAAGTATCAGTGTGGTTTTATCTAAATGAAATTGCAACATGGAAACAACTGGGGCCTTGAAAGTGGGACAAAAGTGAAAAAAAAAAATCCTACTATTACCCCTACTTTCTGCCCTTACTGCTTTCTCACTTTAGATTTCTTGTAGAAAAGGAATCCTGAGCGAAGTTTATATTTTAAAGAATATTGCAGATTAGGCCATGAATTGTGACATGAGAACTTTTGCATACCTTCTTTGCATTTGCTAATATCTAGCACACCATATAAGGTGCAATCCTTGGAGATAATTTTTTCTGTGCAGAAACAATGGTTGTCTGGATTTTGAAGTGGAGATGCAAAAACCCTGGATGGAAGAACAAATCTATACACAGGGATTCCTTTTAGATTAATTTCAGCTCCAAACACAGCGTAAAATGACCTAAACACAGATAAGAAAGAGCTTCATTTGGGGAACCTCAACTTCATTCTGGCGGAAAAGGCAATGGCACCCCACTCCAGTATTCTTGCCTGGAAAATCCCATGGACGGAGAAGCCTGGAAGGCTACAGTCCATTGAGTCGCTGAGAGTCGGACACGACTGAGCGACTTCACTTTTACGTTTCACTTTCATGCATTGGAGAAGGAAATGGCAATCCACTCCAGTGTTCTTGCCTGGAGAATCCCAGGGACGGGGGAGCCTGGTGGGCTGCCGTCTCTGGGGTCACACAGAGTCGGACACGACTGAAGCGACTTAGCAGCAGCAGTAGCAGTAACTTCATTCTGGAGATTCTTTTTTATCTTTTTCTTATTTTTAAATTTATATTATTGCTTTAAATTAGAAAATCTGGATATAATCTTATTAAAATTCTTGCTTAATTCCCTAGAAATAAAGTTCTTGTAATCCTCTGTCCATGGAATTCTTTCAGGCAAGAATACTGTAGTGGGTAGCTATTCCTTTCTCCAGGGCATCTTCCCAACTCAGGGATCGAACCCAAGTCTCCTGCATTGCAAGCAGATTCTTTACTGTCTGAGCCACCAGGGAAGCCCATTTTATGACACACCAGGGCTCAATGCCTACCTGAGTATGAACTATTTTTACCTTTGTTTTCAAACTCTTCTGAAAATAATTTTTGTTTCAAAATTACTATGGAGTAGTTATATTGAAGGCATTTTCAGAGCTACTTTCTTCTGTAGATTAAATATTTATGTGACTGGGCTTCCCTTGTGGCTCAGGTGGTAAAAAATTTGCCTGCAGTACAAGAGACCTGGGTTTGATCTCTGTGTTGGGAAGATTCCCTGGAGGAGGAAATGGCAATCCACTCCAGTATTCTTATCTTGCCTGAAGAATTCCATGGACAGAGGGCTACAATCCATGAGGTTGCAAAAGAGTTTCACATTCTTTTTCAGATTCTTTTCCATTATCGATGATTACAAGGTATGGAGTATAGTTCCTGTGGTTTACACTAGGACCTTGTTGTTTATTTTATATAGAGTAGTGTGTCTATGTTAATTCCAGACTCCTAATTTATCCCTCTTTCACTTTCACCTTTGGCAACTGTCAGTTGATGTTCTATGTCTGTGAAACTGTTTCAGTTTTATAAATGAGTTTATTTGTACCATTTTTTAAGATTTCACAAAGAAGTGATATCATATGATATTTGTCTTTCTCTGACTTACATCACTTAATGTGGTAATCAGTAGATTCACCCATGTTGCTGTAAATGGCATTGTTTCATTCTTTTTATGTCTTGAGTAATGGTCCATTGTATATATACACCAGGTCTAATCCATTCAGCTGTTAATGGGCATTTAGGTTGCTTGCATATCTTGCCTGTTATAAATAGTGCTGCTAAGAAACTAGGGTGCATATACCTTTTCTAATTAGAGTTTTTGTCTTTTCTGGGTATATGTTCAGGAGTAAGATTGCTGGCAACTCTATTTATATTTGTTAAGGAACCTCCCTTCTGTTTTCCGTAACTGCTGTACCAGTTTACATTCTCATCAACAGTATAGAAGGGTTCCTTTTCCTCCACATCCTCTCCAGAATTTATTTGTAGCTGCTTTGATGATGGTTATTCTGACTGGTGTGAAGTGATACCTCACTGCAGTTTTGATTTGCATTTCTCCGCTAATTAGCAATGTTGAACATTTTTTTCACATGGCTATGAGTCATCTGTATGTCTTCTTTGGAGAAATGTCTATTTAGGTCTTCAGCCCATTTTTTGGTTGGGTTGTTGTTATTGTTTTGATATTGAGCTGTGTCAGCTGTTTGTATCTCTTGGAGACTAAACCCTTTTGAGTTTGATTGTTTGTGAATAATTTTTCCCAAGCTGTAAGTCCTTTTTAGATTTTGTTTATGGTTTCCTTTGCTATGCAAAGGCTTCTGAGTTTTATTAGGTCTTATCTGTTTGTTTTTGCTTTTACTTCTATTGCCCTGGCACACTAACCTAAGAAAATATTGCTACTATTTATGTCAGAGAATATTTTGCCTAGGTCCTTTTCTAGGAGTTTTACGGTGTTGTTTCTTATATTTAGGTTTTTAGGCCATTTTGCATTTATTTTTGTGTATTTTGTGTGAGTGTATTCTAGATAGGTTACTTTGTTTTAGATTTTTCTTATTTTTGAGGAAGACCTGCATTGCTATAAACATCGCTCTTATGACTGCTGTTGCTGCTGCATCTCATAGATTTTGTTTGGTTATATTTTCATTGTCATAAGTCTCAAGGTATTTTTAATTTCCTCTGATTTCATCAGAGTTTTTTTTTTTTTTTAGTAGCATGTTGTTTAGTCTCCATGTAATCATTTTTTCTCATTTCTCATTTTGTGGTTGATTTCTAGTTCCGTGCCATTGTGGTCATAAAAAATGCTTAAAGTAATTTCTAAGCATCTTAGAAATTGTTACATTTGTTTGGGCTTATTATATGTCTTAGTTTGTGGTCTACCCTTTAGAACGTTTCATGTGCACTTGAAACGAATGCACAGTAGTCTGGTTATCTTAGGATGTAATGTTCTAAAAATATCAATTAAGTCTAATTTGCTCTGTTGTGTCATTTAGTGTCTCTGTTGCCTTATTGATTTTCTGTAAGAACAATCTGTTCCTTGGTGTCTGTGAGGATGCTGTGAACACACTGAGAATGAGGCTGCTATGGTGGGGCCATGCCCTACCATTTTAGCAAAAGAAAGAGAATGTCTTGCTTAGAAATGAAAAAGAAGAAAATGATTTGCATTATGTAAAATATTCTTCTACAACTTTCAATTTTTTAAAAAGCTTAATAACATTATGAATTCTATATTTATTTTTAATACGTCAAGAAAAACTTCCTAGAGAATATATTTTATTTTTCTCAAGTACTATGATTATTAAGTATGAACTTCTGGGTCTGTGTTTTGTCACTTGGTGAAAGAATTCTGACTTACAGAACTATATCAGTGACTGTCTTACCTGCAAATGTCAGCGGAAAAGAATTGTAGTACCCGATTCTTCTCAATGAAAGGTGGAAATGTGGCTCCGTCTATTTAGAAATCAAGCCAACGGCAAGGGATTAGGTGTAGTACGTGTCCTAGAAAAATCTAGAAATCTTGATTTTAGCTTGGTTAAGATAAATATGCAAACTGTACATATAACATTGATATTCTCCAGTAGCCACATTTAAAAAATAAAACAAGTATCAGGTATATTTTATATCACCCACCATATCCAAAATATAATTTTAACTTGTAATCAACATAATAATTAACAAAACTCCAGATCTAATATTTACTTACAGCCTATCTCCATTTGTTCTGGCTGCTTAAGTGTGAATATGGCTAGTAGCTACCATATTCAACAAGCCTATACACTATACACATCACTGGTATCTGTTCATATTAACTTTTCCTACTCCTTAAAAATAAACTTTAAAATATGTACAATGGCAAAACCACATGTTGTTAAAACTGTGATTGTGTTTATTTTTTGAAATCCCTACCATATATGTAGAGTAGCACTTTTCTTACCTTGAGGTTCATTTGGAACTCCTGTTTGGTAAATGTTGTTCTTACTTTAAATAGTGATTCATTCATCTGCCTTAACAGTAGATTAATATTTTTAAGTCATTTATTTAATTCTCTCACTAAATAGAATTTCCTGAATATGGTTGGGGAAAGCACACATGAAACTAAAAAGGACATTTGTTGAGTTTTACTGAATCTCTGCTTTGGTTATGAGGGCTTCCCGGGTGGCTCAGTGGTAAAGAATCTGTCTGCCAACCAAGATATGTGAATCTGATCCCTAGGTCAGGAAGACCCCGTGGAGAAGGAAATGGTAACCCACTCCAGGATTCTTGCCTGGGAAATCCCATGGACAGAGGAGCCTGGCAGGGTACAGTTCATAGGATTGCAAAGAGTCGGACACAACTTAGCAAGTGAACGCTATAGTTTAATCCGTGGCATACAGTGGATATAAGAAGAAATAGCTAGATAGTTCTTCCATTTACTCCACAAACGAATATCACCAAAATGAGCCACCACGGAATGTGTTTGTTCAAAACAGTAAAACCTCTCCTTCAGTTATGAATATATGCTCTTTTTTGGTAACTGCACTAACCTTGTGATCTTATTACATTACACTTACACCCTTGTGATAAGTGAAATGCAACAGATGATCACAGTGAATTAGATCATGATATTGAGAGTATGGAATATTGAAAATTAGCTTAAATTCCCAAGATTGTTCCTGAATGGGCATTGTCTATGACTGCCTTCCCAACACCTTAGTCATAAAAGAAAAGAATGCATTGAAAATCTGTAAAAAATAAATCATGAAATATCATTGAGGATTATGTCATAGAGACCAGCAGTTACAGTGGGTCATGATCATAAGATAACTGATGTTAGCCAGGCTCTCTTTCTTTAATACATTCAAATGTAAATCAATATTATCGGTTTATATCTCTTTAAGTTTGTTGAAGAAGGTAGAGGAAGTACTTCAAAATCATGATTAAAACTCCTTAGAGACTTTTCATTTCATTAGTCTCTTCTTAGTGCTATAACCAAGAATCTCTTTCACAGGGTTTTCATCAGAGACCCTGGCCTGTCTAATCAACCTTTGCTCCTAGTCAATTTTACTGCTATTTTCTTCTTTCTTTTAACTTTGTGCCTGATGCTCATGTATTTATGTTATTATCATTAATAATCCTCTACCTGCTTTAAAAAAAAATCTTTGTTTCTTAGTTTTGGACAAAAAAATGTTTAATATTTTTTCTTCAACCCATAAAGACCCCTTTACTATTTAGGAGAAGCACAGTATATTTCAACTTCCTAGGTGGCTCAGTGGTAAAGAATCTGCCTGCAATCCAGGAGAGACAGGTTTGATCCCAGGGTCAGGAAGATCCCCTGGAGAAGGAAATGGTAGCCCACTCCAGTATTCTAGCCTGGAAAATCCCATGGACAGAGGAACCTGGTGGGCTACGGTCCATGGGGTCGCAAGAGAGTCAGATAGAACTTAGTGACTAAAAACAGTATATTTCTGTCTCTCTCTGAGGGTACAGTATGAAGTTTATGCTTATGAAATAACTAGAGTTAGTGGTATTCGTACACTTGACAATTTATTGGCAGAAAGAACTACTTAGAAAAGAATTTCTTCATACACTTCATGACTCAAAGCTCACTACAAAGGAAAGTTAACAATGGTTTTGCAGTTCTTTTTCTACGAGTGTTAAAAATTAAGTAAAGGAGAAAATTAAGTAGACATGCAAAACTCATCAGCACATTGCAAAAGTAAACATTTCCTATGTTTGCTTTTTATTCCCTACCTTTTATCTAACTTTGTATTTAACATTTTTCATCTTTATTATATTACTTTCCTATAAAGTATTGCCTAACTGACTTTATAAACATTATACTGTTCTTAGGGGCTTCCCTAATAGCTCAGTTGGTAAAGAATCCGCCTGCAATACAGGAGTCCCCAGTTCGATTCTTGGATTGGGAAGATCCCCAAAAGAAGGGATAGGCTACCCACTGAAGTAGTCTTGGGCTTCCCTGGTGACTCAGCTGGCAAAGAATATGCCTGCAATACGGGAGACCTGGGTTCAATCCCTGGGTTGGGAAGATCTGCTGGAGAAGGGAACAGCTACCCATTTCAGTATTCTGGCCTGGAGAATTCCAAGGACTGTATAGTCCATGGGGTCACAAAAAGTCAGACGTGACTGAATGACTTTCACCTTCTGCTTCTTCAAAACTGAAAGCTCACTTCATGGGATTTGATTCACATAGCTTTTTATAATTGTACTTCTTCAACTAGTAGGCATATATTTGCTTTACTTCAAGGAGAATAATAAACTGGATCTAACTGATGCTTTTTAACTGTGGTGCTGGAGAAGACAGCACTCTCAAGAAGAGTCCCTTGGACTGCAAGGAGATCCAACCAGTCCATTCTGAAGGAGATCAGCCCTGGGTGTTCTTTGGAAGGAATGATGCTAAAGCTGCAACTCCAGTACTTTGGCCACCTCATGTGGAGAGTTGACTCATGGAAAAGACTCTGATGCTGGGAGGGATTGGGGGCAGGAGGAGAAGGGGATGAAAGAGGATGAGATGGCTGGATGGCATCACTGACTCGATGGGCGTGAGTCTGAGTGAACTCCGGGAGTTGGTGATGGACAGGGAGGCCTGGTGTGCTGCGATTCATGGGATCGCAAAGAGTCAGACACAACTGAGTGACTGAACTGAACTGAACCATACTCTAAGTACATAGTACTTTTTCCTAGCTCTAATTCAAAATGTTCATTTTTGCATACATTTCTCATTGTTAGGTTACAGGTAACTTTATTTTTGTTGCTGTTGTTCTTTTCTCTCTCTTTCTGACCATCTGATTCAAAATAGAGCTCTGCTTGAAAGTTCACTGATTCTACCTCCGCTTGAAGTCTTTGGAGACATAACTTACCTTTTTATATTATGTTGATATTTTAATTCTTTCAGTTTTAAATGATTATCTATACAGTATTTACAAAAGATGTAATCACTACTCTAAACTTCTCTAATGTTTTACTTCTGTGGTCAGGAAGGAGTTCATTACATGTACAAAGCAAACATTTCCCCGGAATGCAGTAAAGGCTCATCCTTGGCTAATTTTGAGAAATTTCATCACATTACACATACATTTACTAAGCCTACATAAAAATAGAGACTCTGAATTGCGTTGTAGGGATACAGAGATATGTAAATGCATACCCTCAACTCCCAGAACATTGTAAATATGGAAGTGGATCTTTGGGAAGTAGCAGTTGGTTTCACTGTGATTATTACCACAAACCATATGGTCTTTTGGGCTTCCCTGGTGGCTCAGACGGTAAAGAATCTGCCTGCAATGTAGGTGACCTGGATTCGATCTCTGGGTCAGGGATATCCCCTGTAGAGGGGAATGGTTACACATTCCAGTATTCTTGCCTGGAGAATTCTTTGGACAGAGGTTGCAGTCCACGGGGTTGCAAAGAGTTGGACTGGACTAAGTGATTAACACTTTCTTTTTCACTTTCATATGCTCTTACCTGTACCGTTAATCATGCCACAATAACTTGGCCAATAGGAGAGATGCCTTAGGAATAAAAAGGAAAAAAGAAAATGATTATTTGAAGAGCACCTTTCTCATATCACCTTTTCTATTATGAGTAAGTCTGCTAAAATAATAACTGTTGATTAGCCTATACGTGACAAATGCTAAGTTTAAGAAATGTTAAGCCGTTTGGCCTATGTTTTGCTTGAAGTCTGCATCTTGTTGAGATAAAGGAAGTGCCTGAAACAAGTGACCAGATTATGAAACAAAAACTGCCAAATGTTGTTAATTAGAAACCACACAGAATAGAAACAGTTCTGCAAAAAGAAAATTGAGAAATACTTGTCCGAAATTTTGACCTTTTAGGAGAAAGTTCCCCACCTAGGGAGAAATGGATTATTTGATAGTATGTTTTATTCTCACTGAATAGGATGAAGATATTAAATGGTTAACTGATATAAACTCAGTATGAAGGATAAGAAGGGAGTGTGGAGGAGGAAAGAAAGAGAAGCAGATGTTGAATCAATAGTGATTAGAAACATGGATAATCAATTTATACTTTCCACTTCTTTTAACTCTTGCATGAACTGGCATTTAAATAGGGCAAAGTTTATTAATTTATACTCTGGTACCTACATAAATTTTATATATATATATATATATATATATATATATGGAAACAATAAGAACAACTGTGATGATAGTTTTTCTGCATACTCAGACACTTTTTGGTGATAGGAAATGAGTTTTTCACACTCCTAACAATATCATCCAGTAAGATGTCAAGGCAATTTGTTGCTTCTTTTTTAAGCAGAATAAGCTGCTCAGTCTGCCATGTTTAGTCTTGCCATGGTCAGTTAAAGTAACCTTGTCCTAATCTCAAACTCTTGTGAAATTCTTACTCCAATTAGGAGCACTTAGTAATTCTCCTCAAAACCTCTTTCTAATATTGAAATGGAAGCAATGCTCACTTTCCTCTATATACAGATACTGATGTGATTCCCCTAAAATGAGCATTTAGAAATGTTTTTTTTTCCTCCATTAGACTTTTCTATTTAAAAAAATGTGTGATTATGGTCTCTGTAGAAGAAAAAGGATTACATGAGTATTTAACTGTTTTATCCAATTTTTTAGATAACTCAGTGTCACATAGTGCTTAATCTATAGAAATATTTCATCTCTTTTGATTTTGATTACTTTATTCTTTGTCAGGAAATCACTGATCTAAAACTAATTTTAACTTTGAAGAGAAACTTCTGTCTCACTTGATATTTATTGAGGTTCTTCCTGTTTTAGATGATGAATTAAGTGTACTCCAGATAAATAGGCTGGAGTTAGCGAAAAGTAGGAAATCATGGCTGTATGAGCATATCTCATTCTATTACTACTTCACAGGAGGTGTGCTTTTTATTTTTCAAGTTTAATATGTCAATTTTAGAACAGGAAATAATAATTCCATTTTGTATTGGTAAATATTTTAAAAAGCTGAGTTATCAATAAAATCATTTTGAGAAAATTTTGAAAGGTAAAGTCATGAGAGCATTGGCATGGATTCATTAAGCTGCCATATTTACAGACATACTTTGTCATGTCCTGGGAATGAGCAGTTTTTATATTTCATGCTCAGTAAAAAATAAAACATCAGTAAGAGATACTGGATGCTAAAATGATGAGTTGACATATTGATTTTCTTCCTTTTCATTTGCAGTTATGTAGTTTTAGGGTGTATGATAATACCAGTTATGCAGCAGAGATGGAAATAGTCCTTTTAGATTTCTTTATGTAAGAAAACTTGTTCATCAAGATCAATCCTCCAGTGGGGCTGATACTCAGCAACTATGCACTAGTGTGATCAATTGTCACAACTAAAGGGTTAATGCCTGATAGACCAGGAGTTTCTAGAGCTGAGATATAGGCAGCTCTGTTCCATAGGTTGGTGCTTGTGCCTTACCAGTTGGTAAATAAGTTTCTTGTCTGCCTTAGAGTATCCTAGTCACACACACACACACACACACACACACACACTTTGCTTGAATACTTACTTTTTGCCTTTATATGTGTCAATTCTGGCAACTTTGCTTATGTCATCTTTTCCATTGAAAACTTTATAAACTCCATCTGTAGTATTGTTGTACTGAAGAGATTCATACAAGAAAAATTACTTCTAAAACAAGCCATGCTTTCCGAATTATAAAATATGTAATTAACTCACTTTTGCATTTCTCAGACACTGGTTGTTCACAACTATTTTATGTGATTTGAAATATATAAGCAAATAAAAATTTATAATTACTGACTTTTAATATTTTTATAAAAACAAGGTATAAAAGGTGCCTAGAAACAAGTGCTAGATGCTGAGACAAAGGAAGAACACATATCAGAAGCTGACATGATCCAACTCCACTATTTACTAGCATGTGAGATGAGTGCAATTGTGTAGTAGTGTGTTGTAATTCTATTCTTTGTTGTAATTAAGCCAGAAAGGCCATTTAGATCACTAGTCCTGTTATACTGAGGTGAGGGGATAGGGAACAAATCCTATGAGACCATGTCATATTTCTAGAAATTTCCTCTATGTTATGATCTTTAAAAATGGTTACTAAAAATCACGGTGGTGTGATCACTCACCTAGAGCCAGACATCCTGGAATGTGAAGTCAAGTGGACCTTAGAAAGCATTACTACGAACAAAGCTAGTGAAGGTGATGAAATTCCAATTGAGCTATTTCAAATCCTGAAACATGATGCTGTGAAAATGCTGCACTCAATTTGCCAGCAAATTTGGAAAACTCAGCAGTGGCCACAGGACTGGAAAAGNGACATGACCGAGCAACTGAACTGAAAGATTAGATGGTCTTCCCAGGTGGCACTAGTTGTAAAGAACCTGCCTGCTAATGCAGGAGATGTAATGAGAGGCGGGTTTGATCCCTGGGTCAGGAAGATCCCCTGGAGAAGGGAATGGCAACCCACTCCAGTATTCTTGTCTGCAGAATCCCATGGACAAAGGAGCCTTGTGGGCTACAGTCCATGGGGTCACGAAGTCAAACATGACAGAAGTGACTTAGCACGCGTGTAAGCACACAAAGATAAAATTGTTTTTGTGTCAGTCACCCAATTGTGTCCAACCCTTTGTGACCCCATGGACTGCAGCAGGCCAGGCCTCCTTATCCCTCACTCATCTCCCAAAGTTTGCCCAAGTTCATCCATTGCATTGGTGATGCCATCCAACCGTCTCATCCTCTGATGCCCTCTTCTCCTTCTTCCCTCAACTGTTCTCAGCATCAGGGACTTTTCCAATGAGTCAGCTCTTTTCATCAGATGACCAAAATATTGGAGTTTCAGCTTCAGCATCCATCCTTCCAAAGAGTATTCAGGGTTGATTTTCCTTAAGATTGACTGGTTTGATCTCTTTGCTGTTCAAAGGACTTTCAGGAGTCTTCTCTAGTACCACAATTCAAAGGCATCAATTCTTTGGCATTCTGCTGCCTTTACAATCCAGCTCTCACAACTGTACATGACTACTGGGAAGATTATAGCCTTGACTATACAAACATTTGTCAGCAGAGTAATGTCTCTGCTTTTCAGCACACTGTCTCTATTTGTCATAGCCTTCCTGCTAAGAAGCAATCACCTCTGATTTCATGGCTGCAGTCACTGTCTGCATTGATTACAGAGTCCAAGAAGGGGAAATCTGTCACTACTTCCACTTTNAGATTATAGCCTTGACTATACAAACATTTGTCAGCAGAGTAATGTCTCTGCTTTTCAGCACACTGTCTCTATTTGTCATAGCCTTCCTGCTAAGAAGCAATCACCTCTGATTTCATGGCTGCAGTCACTGTCTGCATTGATTACAGAGTCCAAGAAGGGGAAATCTGTCACTACTTCCACTTTCCCCCCTTCTTTTGCCATGGAGGAATGGAGCTGGATGTCATGATCTTAGTTTTTTTTTTTTTTTTTTTTTAATATTTAGTTTTAAGCCGACTCTTTCACCCTCATCAAGAGGTTCTTAGTTCCTCTTCACTTTCTGCCATTTAGACTGGTATCATCCACATATCTGAGGTTGTTGATGTTTCTCCCTCCTATCTTGATTCCAGCTTGTGGAATCCATCCTGGCATTTCTCGTGATGTACTCAGTGAATAGGTTAAACAAACAGGGTAATAGCAGATAGTCCCATCATACTCCTTTTTCTATCTTGAACCAATCAGTTGCTCTATACAGGGTTCTAACTTGCTTCTTGACCCCCATCCAGGTTTCTCAGGACAGGTAAGATTTCGTGATCCACACAGGCAAAGGCTACAGCACAGTCAGTGAAGCAGAAGAAGATGTTTCTCTGGAATTCCCTAGCTTTCTCTAGGTTCCAATGAATGTTGGCAATTTGATCTCTGGTTCCCTTCCTTTCCTAAACCTAGCTTGGACATCTGGAAGTTCTTGGTTCACATAATGCTGAAGCCTAGCATGCAAGATTTTAAGCATGACCTTACTAGCATGGGAGATGAGTGCAACAGTCTGATAGTTAGCACGTTCTTTAGTTAGCTTCTTCTTGGGAATTGGGATGAGGATTGACCTTTTCCAGCCCTTTGGCCACTGCTAGGCCTTCCAGATTTGCTGACATATTGAATGAAACACCTTGATGGCACCATCCTTTAGGGTTTTGAATAGTTCTGCTGGGATCCATCACATCCACTAGGTTTATTAACAGCAGTGCTTCCTAAGGCCCACTTGACTTAAAGATTGGATACACAGGATTAGCCAAGGAAAGAATTAAAAGTCTTTGAATTAAATACTATTAACTGAATTTATTCTCTCTTAATGCTCTCTTAATTGATATATAACCTTGCATTTCTAAAAACTGTAGTAAAATAGCAATGATGAACTGGAGACTCTAACTATTTTGTATAGTGACAAGTGCCATCATAGTCAAAATTCCAATTCAGTAGTCATATTAGCCTATTTATAACTCAAAACATTAAGGAACAACTAAGTTCATCACCAAATTCACATTTTTTCTTAATTTCCATACTGTCATTTCATCACTTTAGTAGATTACTAATCAGCTATTAATAATTCTATGAAATATGACATTGCTGATATATCAGGATCATTGTGCTCAATTTTGGCTAGGTTTTAAATATTCATTTAAACAAATTTGTAAGAAGTCTAGAGGAGGAAGAATGACATGATGAATATATTCAACAGAAATAAATTAAAATGTGGCATTACCCTTGATTTTTTTAAGCTGGGAAGTCAAAACTGAAAGATTGCTCAAAGCCTTAGCAGCTTGCAATCTAATTTTAGATAGCTGTATATTTATCGGAGTAGAAACTTGATTAGATGTAGGTTTCTTAATTTTAAATTTAATTGTTAAAAACTAATTTGTTTCATTCAGATAAGTTAATTTTCCCAACTAGGAAAGCTAAATCCACGTGAATAGAGATTTTTAAAACTTACAGTTATGTATTCCCAGATCATAAATAGGGTTAACATACTAAATGACAAAATTATGAATTGCCAATGCCATTATATTTATATAGTTAGAGTCTGGCAGTATTGAGGTTCATATTTGTTACTCACAGGATAAAACACACCAACTGTGGTAGGAATAGAGTATGGCACCGAACTCAAGAATGGATCCTCATAGCCCCACAATAGTTCTTTCAGAGTTCTCTTTTGAAACATAAAAGAGTTTGAGTTTTTGATAAATACATTGAGTATTATCTGAACAAATGTGTTTGGATAGAGATGGGGTGTAGCCTATAAAAAAAAAAAAAGCACTGTGTAAGACACTAGTTGCAGTATTGATTTTTTACAAGAAATGGATAAATAGTTCATCTAAGTTTAATAAAACTTTTAATTGTATCTCTAAAATTACTGCCAAATCTTTGCAAGATTAAAAGTGTAATGTTTCTTCTATTACATTTCTGTCTTGGTGTAACCACAGGAAGAAGACTTTCAGTTAAATCCTGCTTTCTTAAATGATACATTTTAAATGGTCTTCTCAATTCAGTTGATTATTCTATGATCTTGTCATATTTCCAAATGATTGTAATTCAGAATGTCATGAGAATACATTTTCATCAAAATTACAAATGATATCTGATGATAGTTCTGATCATGAAATTAATTACAGAGGATACTAAGTATTACACAATCAATAATTTTGTTGTCTACTCACTGCTACAGCCAGGTTGAGAACAGTGAATGTGTCATTCTCTGTTCCAACTGATAGCGAGGGTTCAAAGATGGCACCTTTGGGCCGTAGGAAAGAGACTGTGTGGGTCTTAGAGTCTTGGGTTATAATATCCTTGGCTAGATAACGGACTCTGAAAAACAGAAGTAAAAAAGAAAATTCAGAAAAATCATTGTCACAAATGCCATTCATTCATGCAGTAAGTAAATTTTTTGAGTATGTAGATGGTCAGAAATTAGGCTAAACAAGTAAGTTAAAAAGATATATATGCCAAATGCTGAGTCTTGCAAATTAGAGAAGGTCTGGGAGAGGTGTCTTAGTTGTGCATAGCAGGGAAGAAAGAATGTGTGTTATTATAGGAGTTTACATAGACTCTGTGCGAAAACACAGAACAGGTACAGACGCAGGCTAGGCATGGTTATGATGGGGATAATGGACAGGATACAATTCCACATAAGTAGGCCGAGGGACAAATAGAAGCATAGTTAAGCAAAATAGTGTTGAAAATAGCAAGTATAAGACGTAAGGACATGGTGTAATTTTGCACATGCAGATGTTTAAGTATATTTGGTTTACAGAGTCAGAGTAAGGAGAGTGGTGGAAATAAAATTACTAAAGTAAACAAGATCTCAAACATAAAAGGTTGTGCCCCATACTCAAATATTTAGTTTTTTATCCTGAGGTCAGGAGGAGACAGACAGTAGAGAAGTTGAAGGAAGGGACAGTAAGAGCACGTTTCCTTATTAGATATTAGTCTGTTCACTATGAATAGACTTTCCTGCACCGACTTTTTCATAATTTCCAGCATTTTAATGAAAATTAAAGATATCTAATGGATAATAATTTCCACTTTATAGGTCAATTATCCTCCATCCCTTTCTCATATTTTGTATATTTATTAGTTCTGAGCTCCTGGCTCTAACATCTCTAGGCAAAGTACCAACCACTTTTTTAGGAATGTGGTGAAGGCTTGTTATTATGGAAACAAAATCTTTTGCAGTTACAAGATATTTACTGGGATGAAATAAGGTATACATTCCACAGTCCTATATTTGATTGTCTTGTCTATTATTTGAGGTTAAAATAGGTATCTATTATTATCAAAGATAAAGACTGAAACAAAATCATGGGACTGAAATGTTTAAAGTATAACAAAAAAATCACACATTTCAATCAGGTATAATAAAAATGTAAAATTCATGTAGGGTAGGTATTATGAGTGTTTTTTATCCCCAACCACAGTACCTGGTACTTGGTAAGTTTTCAACAAAAACTTTTTGAACAAATAACTAATGTTTTGCATTATCTCAAAAAAGAACTCAGAAAAGATAGAAATATATTTTACTGTTAATATAAGTTCTTCGAGGTTTTATCATTTACTTTTCTCTGAGTCTTGTAAACATGTAAATAATATAAAAATCTGAAACAGCATCCAGGACAATCTATTATCAGTCAATTACTGTTTTCTTTTAAGATAGTTGTATTTTAAATTGAGACAATCTATTAACATTTTTAAAAATTTTTTATTTTTTAGTTTGTTTTGCTTTACAATACTGTATTCATTTTGCTATACATTGACATGAATCAGCCACAAGTGTACATGAGTTCCCAATCCTGAACCCCCCTCCCACCTCCCGACCCACACCATCTCTCTGGATCATCCCCGTGCACCAGTCGCAAGCATCCTGCATCCTGCATCGAACCTAGACTGGCGATTCGTTTCACTTATGATATCAAGCATGTTACAATCCACTCTCCCAAATCATCCCACCATCTCCCTCTCCCACTGAGTCTAAAAGGCTGTTCTATACATCTGTGTCTCTTTTGCTATCTCGCATACAGGGTTATCATTACCATCTTTCTAAATTCCATATAGATGTGTTAGTATACTGTATTGGTGTTTTCCTTTCTGGCTTAGTTCACTCTGTATAATCGGCTCCAGTTTCATCCACCTCATTAGAACTGATTCAAATGTATTCTTTTTAATGGCTGTGTAATACTCCATTGTGTATATGTACCACAGCTTTCTTATCCATTCATCTGCTGATGGACATCTAGGTTGCTTCCAGGTCCTGGCTATTATAAATAGTACTGCAAGAAGACATACAGATAGCTAACAAACACATGAAAAGATGCTCAACATCACTCATTATCAGTTCAGTTCAGTTCAGTTCAGTTGCTCAGTCATGTCCAACTCTTTGCAACCCCATGAATCGCAACATGCCAGGCCTCCCTGTCCACCACCAACTCCTGGAGTTCACTCAGTCTCACGCACATCAAGTCAGTGTTGCCATCCAGCTATCTCATCCTCAGTCTTCCCCTTCTCCTCCTGCCCCCAATCCTTCCCAGCATCAGAGTCTTTTCCAATGAGTCAGCTCTTCGCATGAGGTGGCCAAAGGACTGGAGCTTCAGCTTTAGCATCATTCCTTCCAAAGAAATCCCAGGGCTGATCTCCTTCAGAATGGGCTGGTTGGATCTCCTTGCAGTCCAAGGGACTCTCAAGAGTCTTCTCCANCCTCCCTGTCCATCACCAACTCCCAGAGTTCACTCAGACTCAGGTCCATCGAGTCAATGATGCCATCCAGCCATCTCATCCTCTGTCGTCCCCTTCTCCTCCTGCCCCCAATCCCTCCCAGCATCAGAGTCTTTTCCAATGAGTCAACTCTTCACATGAGGTGGCCAAAGTACTGGAGTTTCAGCTTTAGCATCGTTCCTTCCAAAGAAATCCCAGGGCTGATCTCCTTCAGAATGGACTGGTTGGATCTCCTTGCAGTCCAAGGGACTCTCAAGAGTCTTCTCCAACACCACAATTCAAAAGCAGCAATTCTTTGGCACTCAACTTTCTTCACAGTCCAACTCTCACATCCATACATGACCACAGGAAAAACCGTAGCCTTGACTAGATGGACCTTTGTTGGCAAAGTAATGGCTCTGCTTTTCCACATGCACCATACACAAAGATAAACTCAAAATGGATTAAAGACCTAAATGTAATTACCAGACACTACAAAAATCTTAGAGGAAAACATAGGCAGAACACTCAATGACAAAAATCAAAACAAGATCCTCTATGACCCACCTTCTAGAGTAATGGAAATAGAAACAAAGTAAACAAGTGGGACCTAATTAAACTAAAAAGCTTTTGCATAGCAAAAGAAACTATAAGCAAGGTGAAAAGACAACCCTCAGAATGGGAGAACATAACAGCAAATGAAACAACTGACAAAAGATTAATTTCCAAAATATACAAGCAGCTCATACAACTCAATACCAGAAAAACAAACAACCCAATCAAAAAGTGAGAAAACGGCCTAAACAGACATTTTTCCAAAGAAGACACACAGAGGGCTAACAAACACATGAAAGGCTGCTCAACATCATTCAGTTCATTATTCAGTTCAGTTCAATCACTCAGTTGTGTCTGACTCTTTGCAACCCCATGAACCTCACTACACCAGGCCTCCTTGTCCACCACCAACTCCCGGAATCTACCTAAACTTATGACCATTGAGTCGGTGATGCCATCCAGCCATCTCGTCCTCTATCGTCCCCCTCTCCTCCTGCCCCCAACCCTTCCCAGCATCAGGGTCTTTTCCAATGAGTCAGCTCTTCCCATCAGGTGGCCAAAGTATTGGAGNAAAGTCAACAAGCAATAAATGCTGGAGAGGGTGTGGAGAAAAGGGAACCCTTACACTGTTGGTGGGAATGTCAATTAGTACAGCCACTATGGAGAACAGTGTGGAGATTCCTTAAAAAATTGCAAATAGAACTGCCTTATGACCCAGCAATCCCATTGCTGGGCATACAGACCGAGGAAACCAGAATTGAAAGAGACACGTGTATCCCAATGTTCATCGCAGCACTGTTTATTATTAGCATTTAAAATTAAAGTGCTCTAATTTTCAGGAATATTTATATATTTATAATAATTGAGATGATAGTAAAACAACTGTGACCAAATTCTAGTTTTACTTAGTTGTACTTATAACACTGTACCAGTATATGGCATTCACTAAGAGAAAAATCCTTTAAACTGAGGCCTGTGTTTAGAATGTACTTTTAGAAAGAGAATATAATTACTCAATTTTTGGTTTAAAAATTAGAATACAGGGAATTCCCTGAAAGTCCTTTGGTTAGCACTTAGCAATTCTACTTCAGGGGAGCACAAGTTTAGTCTCTTTTTTTACTTTCATAGTTAGAAAAGTCACAGTCTTGTAATTTAGATAGGAGAAAATGTACACAAAAATCTTAGAGTTACCAGTTCCTAGGTCTGTGTGAACATGGTAAATCATTTCACAGCTCCTGGAATGAGTTTTTTAAATTTACAGGATGAAACTTTCTGGCAAATTATTTCCCATNAAGTTTAGTCTCTTTTTTTACTTTCATAGTTAGAAAAGTCACAGTCTTGTAATTTAGATAGGAGAAAATGTACACAAAAATCTTAGAGTTACCAGTTCCTAGGTCTGTGTGAACATGGTAAATCATTTCACAGCTCCTGGAATGAGTTTTTTAAATTTACAGGATGAAACTTTCTGGCAAATTATTTCCCATTAGTCGGATATGACTGAGCGACTTCACTTTCACTTTTCACTTTCATGCATTGGAGAAGGAAATGGCAACCCACTCCAGTGTTCTTGCCTGGAGAATCCCAGGGACGGGGGAGCCTGGTGGGCTGCCATCTCTGGGGTCCCACAGAGTCGGACACGACTGAAGCGACTTAGCAGCAGCAGCAGCAGCAGCAGTGCTGATACCTAAGACTCTTTTCAAAAGGATGTTAAACTGTTAAGGCATACAAAATAAAGGTACAGCTTATTCAGTCTCAGTACTGGACAAAATGAAACTACTAACTGAAGAAAAGTACCCTTAAGACCTGGAAAATAGTTTAAGTAGAAATCCTTAGCAAGTATTGTAGTTATGTAAAATCAGTTTAATGCTGTGATTCTCAAATTTGAGTACGTATTGAAATCCCAGACTATTTGTCAAACTCATTACTAGGCTCAAAACCAAGTATATCTGATACATTTGGTCTAAGATGAGGCCTGAGATATTGCATTTCTACCTAGTTCCCAGGTGATGTTGATGTTGCTGGTCCAGAAACCACATTTTGAGAATCACTCAAATAACCTACATTTTAAGTTTTAGGATTTTAAAATACTCTGGTTTTTAAATTTTTTATAGATTTTTAAATTTTAGCTTGCATATTTTAGAGCTGTTTTACTTTATTTTTTAATATGTATTTTATATAGGAGTATAATTGACTAACAGTGTTGTGGTAGTTTCAGTTTTACAGCAGTGAGTCAGTTATATATGTACGCACACACACACATATATAAAATATATACACGTCTATACATATCTATTATTTTTTCAAATTCCTTCCCCATGTAGGTTATTACATAATATTGAGCCAAGTCACCTGTGCTATATGGTAGGTCCTTGTTTGCTATCTATTTTAAATATAGCAGTGTGGATAGGTTGGGAGTTTGGAACTGACCTGCAGACGCTGTTAGAGTTGAGAACAAATGCCACAAGGGTAAAACACTGGCAACTTCTTAAATATAGAGCAGTTAATTGATGTTGGTAAATTAATAATAAAATCTGTATTTCTTATACTCATTAAGTCATTAGATTAGGGTTTTATTAATACATGGGCAGAAACAAATATTTCAGTGTATGTTACTGGCAAGAAAGTAATAAGTACATTTCAATACAGTGACATTTGTCAAGTGGAAGCTTTTTCAGAAATACCTGTGTTCAAGGAAAGAGTGCCATGTATTTTGGGGACTCACCTGTACGTGTAAGGACCTCTTTGCTTAACTTTAATTTTGCTGCTGTTAACTGCCACTTCCTCTGGATTCTGCACATCAAATATCCAAAACTGTCTGTAAACATTAGCACCTGCTTTAACCCAATTTTTAAAAGCAATTGTACCTTCTTCAAGGACAGATTCCTGTAAAAAACAAAACAAGTTTGGGTTACTTCTTCGTGGTCAATAAGGGCACTTGTGGGAGTTGCAAAACTTTATTAGTCAATGAAAGGACTAAGCTCAAGTACTTGCATATGAGAACTTCTGCAACGTGCCACATGAAACAGAAATGTTCTCAACACATGATGGTTGGCAGTCTCTTTTAGTTGATCTTTTACAAAGAGAATCAGTGTGTAATATTGTACACATGTCTGGTGATTGTAAGGCCAACCACTGGCAAGGTTTAGAGTGATCTTATTTCAATACTGCGATAGTTGGTAACAATTTCTTAAGCAAATTTTATTAAACCTTTTCCAAAAAGTTCTTACCAGGTTAAACATTAACTTTTCTACCCTCAGCAAGTTGAACTGAGAAGGAAAAACAAATGAGAGAAAAATCTAGTGATAACTGGAAGCATTTTCATTTTTCATGCCGTCACAATCGTTTTACATTGTATACATTGGAGCTGCTACAGCGAATGAGACCCTCTTATGTTTTACAACCAATTTTCCTTCAAAAATGCTCAATCGTATCTTGACGTCTTATTTCTATAGTAAGTGGAGAAGGCGATAGCACCCCACTCCAGTACTCTTGCCTGGAAAATCCCATGGATGGAGGAGCCTGGTAGGCTGCAGTCCGTGGAGTCGCTAAGCATTGGATGCAACTGAGCGACTTCCCTTTCACTTTTCACTTTCATGCATTGGAGAAGGAAATGGCAACCCACTCCAGTGTTCTTGCCTGGAGAATCCCAGGGACGGGGGAGCCCGGTGGGCTGCCGTCTATGGGGTCGTACAGAGTTAGACACGACTGAAGTGACTTAGCAGCAGCAGCAGCAGCAAGCCCAAAATAAAGACAAAATTACGTATAGAAAAAGTATTATGGCTTGTTTAAATGTAAAGGTGTTGTGTGAATGTTGAAGCTGAAATCAGTCCTAAAGAAGAATTAGATGTTACTTCCCATTTCAAAGAAGCACATGGACGTATACACTATTATTTTCACATTATAAGAATCTTAAAGACTAATAACAATTGTTTATCATGACCCCAAGGCACATATCTTATTAAATGTTCTTAATTAAAGGAACTTCTAAGTATTTGCAGAATTGAAAAGGAATTGTGGTAGAATATACCTCTCAGGACAGAAAATTTATTCATTCTAATGCTTATACATTGAATATCAAAACACAGTATAAGCATATCATGTTTTTCTTCTGAAGGCTATGAATCATTTTTCCTTAATAGTTCATTTGTAGATTTTTTTTCAACTGGGAAAGTGGAAATACAAAACTGAAATGAATGCATTGAATTATCAGATGTCAGAGTTAGGGTCACCTAATCCCATTCACTTTTTTAGGGTTCTATAGAAAACAGATGTCTGATTCAATGCTGTATGACAACTTAATAGTAGATAATAGAGAATGCAAAAAATGGAGGAAAACAATAGAATGGAAAAGGCTAGAGATCTCTTCAAGAAAATGAGAGACACCAAGGGAACATTTCATGCAATGATGGGCACAATAAAGGACAGAAATGGTATGGAACTAACAGAAGATATTAACAAGAAGTGGCAAGAATACACAGAAAAACTATACAATAAAGATCTTAATGACCTAGATAACCACGATGGTTATCTAGAGCCAGACATCCTGGAGTGCTAAGTCAAGTGGGCCTTAGGAAGCATCACTATGAAAAAAGCTAGTGGAGGTGATGCAATTTCAGTTGAGCTATTTCAAATCCTAAAAGATGCTGCTGCTAAAGTGCTGCATTCAATATGCCAGCAAATTTGGAAAGCTCAGCAGTGGCCACAGAACAGAAAAAGGTACATTTTCATTCCAATCCCAAAGAAAGGCAATGCCAAAAATTTTCAAACTACTGCACAGTTGCACTCATCTCATATGCTAGCAAAATAATTCTCTAAATTCTCCAAGCTAGGCTTCAACAGTATATGAACAGAGAATTTCCAGATGTTCAAGCTGGATATAGGAAAGGCAGAGGAACCAGAGATCAAATTGCCAATATCCAAAATTGCCAAAACATCTACTTTATTGACTATGCCAAAGCCTTTGACTGTGTGGATCACAACAAACTGGAAAATCCTTAAAGAGATGAGAATACCAGACCACCTTCTGTGCCTCCTGAGAAATCTGTGTGTATGTCAAGAAGCAACAGTTAGAACTGGACATAGAACAACAGAATGGTTCCAAATTGAGAAAGGAAAGGAGTACGTCAAGACTGTATATTGTCACTCTGCTTATATAACTTCTATGCAGAGTGCATCATGTGAAGTGTCAGGCTGGATGAAGCACAAACTGGAATTAAGATTGCCAGGAGAAATATCAATAATCTCAGATATGCATAAGACACTGACCCTTATCACAGAAAGTAAAGAGGAATTCAAGAGCTTCTTGATGAAAGTGAAAGGACAGTGAAAAAGCTGGCTTAAAACTCAACATTCAAGAAACTAAGATCAGGGCATTTGTTCCCATCAGTTCATGGCAAATAGATGGGGAAACAGTGAGAGACTTTATTTTCTTGGGCTCCAAAATCACTTCAAATGTTGACTGCAGCCATGAAATTAAACAATGTTTGCTCCTTGGAAGAAAAGCTATGACAAACCTAGACAGCATATTAAGAAGCAGAAACATTACTTTGGCAACAAAAGTCCGTCTAGTGAAAACTATGGTTTTTCCAATAGTCGTGTATGGATGTGAGAGTTAGACCATAAAGAAGTTTGAATGCCAAAGAACTGATGCTTTTGAACTATGGTATTAGAGAAGATTCTTGAGAGTCCCTTGGACCTCAAGGACATCAAATCAGCCATCCAAAAAAAAATCAATCCTGAATATTCATTCGAAGGACTGATGCTGAAGCTCCAGTACTTTTGCCATTGTTGTGAAGAACTGACTCCTTGGAAAAGACCCTGATGGTGGGAATGATAGAAGGCATGAGGAGAAGGGGACAACAGAAGATGAGATGGTTGGAGGGCATCACTGCCTCAATGGAGGTGAGTCTGAGCAAGCTCTGGGAGTTGGTGATAAACAGGGAAGGCTGGAGTGCTGCAGTCAATGAGGTCCCAAAGAGTAAGACACAACTGGGCTACTGAACTGAATGGAGAATCAGATCTTTCACTCCAGTGTTGTGTTGTTCCCACCAGTAAATTTTGACTACTATTATCTACTACTACTACAAATTCTATCCACCCTTTAGAGGGGAGACTTCTGGTCTTATTTACTTTCTTAGATTGCTTTAACTTCTTTGTTCTTAGCATTACTGTATAAATCAATTATGTGGCAATAACTTATGTAAAATTATAAGTTCTTTTGTTGCTGTTTTATCATTTTTATGTTTATTCAGGGAAATTAAAGCTTCTTAAAAAGCAGAAATATATGGAAAATACTTTTCATCTCCTCTCCTCAGTACCAAAATAATCTGTTTCTAATCAGTTGCAAGCAGCTTCTGTGTTCAGAAAGTTTTCTTATTTGTATATGCATTATGAACATGTATCTGTGTGCATGCTGAGAGAAAGAAAGCTTTAATTCATTTCTTTGTGTTCTGTAGTTAATATCATAGGGAAATTTAAAAATTATGTAAAATTACTTTTGTTATACAATAGTCTCTAAACATTTATCAAATGATATGAACAATGTCAAAGTAATGAATTATCCTTAATAAAAACTGGCAAAACTTTGTCCTTTTTCTAAAATCCTTTGGCAGTTTCTGGTTTCCACATTCATGGCAACTCATACCATTGACTTTTAGTTTATGTAGCAAGATTGTATAAGCCTGGTGTCTTGCTAGGAATTTGCTAGGAATCATAGTCTAAAATATTGTTAGAAAAAAGTTTATACCATGCAGTCCTTAAAAAGCTGCTTAGAAATAAAGTGTATATATATATATGTATTTTTATATATAAATTAATCAATTGTTTTAGGCCATTTCAAATGCTAGAGTTAGGGTATCATCTTTTAGAATTGAAAGGAATAATAGAGTCCCAGATCTATACTTTAAAAGTTAGGTAACATCATGAGATGATATTCTGATCTATTAAAATTAGGTACTTTAATTCTACTTCCTTTTTGTAAAATGGTATTTGTATGTAGATAATAACTTTCCCAATTTGGTATTAGTCCATTTAACGAAGATAGTAATGGTAATGATTTCAATGGTAAACAAAAACTGACCAGTACTAAAACTTGTATATATTTGTAAAATAAACAGCATTAAACTAAGTGCTCTTGAGGTAGAGGTAAGGCACTTGGCTCACTGTAGTGGTGATGGTTTAGTTGCTAAGCCATGTCCAACTCTTGTGACCCCATGGGCTCTGGTCTGCCAGACTCCTCTGTCCATGGGATTTCCCAGACAAGAATACTGAGGAAAGTAGCCATTTCCTTCTTCAAGGATCTTCCTGACCCAGGGATCAAACCTTTGTCTCCAGAATTACAGGTGGATTCTTTACTGCTGAGTTTACATATAATTCAGAAATGCTACTCCTACTGTTGGCCAGCTTCTCTGACCTTTTGTTTCTACACTCAAACTCGCTAGAAAGCAAACCTGCTGTCTAGTTTTTTATGTAATCTCTATAGTAATGATAAAATCTGTCTGAGCACAACCTTTGAAATATATACTGATGTTCATATCAAATTACTTGTAAAACCTCTGTCTTTTATTCTTCCAGGGAATACATTTCCTTCAGTAACTCAACTGGATATCTTACTGTTTGCAATTTTTACTCCTCCCTCCCTCTCACTATTTAATCCTTTTATCCTAGTGCATCCCATCACCCATCAGTTCTGTATATTCTACCACACTAGACCAGAGGGCCTTTTGTTAGTGCAGACAGAGCAGTGATCTTTCTAAAAGGGAGTCTTAACTGGCATGAAAAGAGCCACAAATACAAGCCATGTAGAGGCTAAGTAATATGCTTCTTAATGACTAATGGATCTCTGAAGAAATATAAAGTCACCTGAAGACAAAAGAAAATGAAAGCATGACAATTCAAAACTTAAGAGATGCAGCAAAGCAGTTCTAACAGAAATTTTATAGCTATACAGGTTTACATCAGGAAACAAACAAACAAACAAATCTCAGTTAAACAACCTAACCAGACACCTAAAGGAATTAGAAACAGAGGAATAAACATTTACCCAAAAATAGTAGAAGGAAAGAAATCATAAAGATAAGAGCAGAAATAAATGAAATAGATACTAAAAAAAAAAAAAAAGAAACTAAAAACTAGCTCTTGAAAGTGATAATTAAAAATGATAAGCCTTTAGCTAGACTCATCAAAAAATAGAGAAATGGCCCAAATTAATAAAATCATAAATGAAAAAAAAGTTACAACCAATACCACAGAAATATCTAAAATCATAAGAGACTACTATGAACAACTGTATACCAATAAAATGGATAATCTAGATGAAAAAATGGAAAAATTCTTAGAAAGATACATTCTCCCAAGACTGAGCCAGAAAGAAATAGGAAATATGAACAGACCAATTATCAATAATGAAATTAGTAATTTAAAAACTTGCAACAAAATTTGGGGATCAGATGGCTTTACAGGTGAACTCTACTAAACATTTATAAAATAATTGAAATCTATCATTCTCATAATAGTCCACAAAATTTCAGAGGAAGGAGTACTTCCAAACTCATTCTGTGAGGCCAGCATCACCCTGATACCAGAACCAGACAAATATATTACAAAAAAAGAAAATTGAAGGCTAGTATGTATCTCTGATGAACACAAATAATAAATGTTGGTGAGGATGTAGAGAAAAGGGAACCCTCATACATTGTTGGTGAGAATGTAAACTGATTCAGCAAGGGTGGAGGTGTCCACAAAATCTAAATAAAGAACTCTATATGACCCAGCATTTCTATCCCTGGATATGTATTCAACAAAAACACTAATTTGAAAAGATGCATGCTCCCAAACAGTCATAGTTGCATTATTTACAGTTGCCAAAGTGTGGAAGCCACCTACATGTCCACCAGTAGATGAATGGATAAAGAAGATTTGGTATCTATATGCAGTGAAATATTACTCAGACATAGAGAAAGAATGAAATTTTGCCAATTGAAGCAACATGGATGAATGTGGATGTCATTATGCTAAGTGAAATTAATCAGAGAAAAACAAATACTATATGATATTAGGAAAAATAAAAGCATTAGTCATGAGTCATGTCTGACTCTTTGCAACTCCATGGACTGTCACCCACAAGGCTCCTCTATCCATAGACTTCTCCAGGCAAGAATACTGGAGTGGGTTGCCATTCCCGTTTCCAGGGTGTCTTCCCAACCCAGGGATCAAACCCGGGTCTCCTGCATTGCAGGCAAATTCTTTACCATCTGAGCCACCAGGCAAGCTTGTGATATTACTTATAGTGGAATCTAAAAAAATACAGCATTGATCTATATTTCTGTCTTTGTGCCAGTACCAAACTGTTTTGATGACTGTGGCTTTGTAGTAGAGCCTGAAGTCAGGCAGGTTGATTCCTCCAGTTTCATTCTTTTTTCTCAAGATTGCTTTGGCTATTTGAGGTTTTTTGTATTTCCATACAAATCTTGAAATNAGCCCACCAGGCTCCCCCGTCCCTGGGATTCTCCAGGCAAGAACACTGGAGTGGGTTGCCATTTCCTTTTATTATGTTACCAAGTTTTATATAATTTATACAAAATTATTAAATTTAGAATCATTATTTGAAATTAATATAATTTACCATTCCCAGTACAACTATAATAGCTTTGTCCACTTAAAAATAACATATCCAAGAACACATTGCATTTCACCATGTAGACAAATGTCTGATTCATCAAAAATTGGGTAATTCAGATAGAAAGTTAAACTAATAACTCTAAAATAATAAGTAGTTAATAATTGCATAGAAGAAAGCATGTTGCTATAAAAGTAACAAATCATTTATAAGAAATAATTCTATATTTATTTTTATTAATGCTGATTTTCATTCATAATTTAAATGAAAGATCATGTATAAATAGCTTAAGTAGACAATGAAAGTTCTTCAGTTAATCACATTGGATAGTACTTTATTTTTAAATATTCACAAATTTTTATAGATAAACATAAGATTTTGAACAAGAAGCAAAATGCCATAGACTAGTGGACAAGGTTTTAGTATTTTTTTACAAATAAAAGTTAAGATTGATGTTATAAAACAATACAAACCTAATTTTTTTAAAAAAGCCTGATGACTTCAAGAAAATCCCTGCTTGCTATTCTTGTTCTGTAACTTTTTAAGAGTTTTTATATAATAATGTCATCTCCTACCATTTGGAAGATAGAAATCTTTTATTAAAAAATAAGAGAAACATTGACTCACCTTTAAAAAAGGTTATAAAGGATTTTTCAGTCAAATGCTCCAACATTTGAACAGTTAATTCTTAGTAGGATCAAATGATATTCCCTAGAAAACCCTACACTGAAATCCTGATTTCAGTTTATGATTACGTAAAGTTTGAAAGTTTAAATATGCTTTAAGGAAAAAAAAAAGAGATAAACAATGCCACATCTCAGTGAGTGTTTCGTTGCAAGAGAAATTTAAAGGAAAAGAAACCCACTTCCATCTCAGTACTGACATGGACCCTTAGAGTCTGCTCTTTGTCTTCTGGTGAAGATCCATTGCCCGTGTCTGAGATCCTTCGTGTGCGTGCATCACACACCGTTTTCCATCCAAGCATATCAGATACCAGAGAGACAAAAGGAACTAAATTGCTGAGTGCCTTTAATACACTTTTACTACACAATCATTGTTTCAGATGATAAACTAAGACCTGGGGATGGATAGGAAGTGCAGATGAAAGAATTATCAGTCTGACTTTCCTGCATGATAAACCCATTTCATGAAGTTTAAATAAAGTACACTTTCCCATACAGCATTAATCGAAAGGGTGTTGAGGCTAATAATTGCAAAACAAAACTGGAGACTGTCAGTCGACAAGGATGACAAACAAACTTTGAAAAGGGAAATAACCTATTGTTCTAACTGAAAGTTCTTCACTATCATTTTCTGTTAGTTTTGCAGAAGTTTCATGACCACAGAAAAATTCTTCTATGCAAACTAAAAATCATTAAATTTATGTTCACTCTCTTCAGATAAAAAGACAACTATCACATAACACTTAAGTAATTCTACTATTTAGGATGAACTTTTAATGTAAAAAAAAAAAGTGTATACATAAGTTACTTTAAAGTAAAGTCATTATTTTAAAATCTGACCAAATAAAAGGCCTTGCAGTTTGAGAGAAAGACTCTCCCAGGTGGCGCTAGTGGTAAAGAACCTGCCTGCAAGTACAGAAAACATAAGAGATGAGAGTTCGATCCCCTGTGGGAGGAAATGGCAACCCACTCCAGTATTCTTGCCTGGAGAATCCTATGGATGTAGGAGCCTGGCAAGCTATAGTCTGTGGGGTTGCAAATAGTTTGCCCACAAACTTATATCCATATGTTATGGACTAGTGCATACAGTGAATCATAACTTTTGCTACTTGCCCCTTTTAATATCAGGTACTTGGAGATATACTCATATTATGAGTAGTGTTAACTGTTTTTTTTTGTTATTGAGAAATAGTCTGTAATAAAAGTGTATTGTGTTTTAAATAACCCATATCATATTTAATGGAACTTTAAAAACAATGCTAAAAATTCATATGTGTTGTTTTATTTATGTACTTGGGCCTAGTAAACAGCAAAAGTGACATTTCTGGATCAATAATACATACTTTCTTTTGGTAGAAAGAGTATTAGCAAATTTCTTTTTAAACATGTACCCAGCAGTGTTTGCAAATGCCTGTCTCAATATATCACACACACTGATTACTACTGAACTTTATTTTTAACAAGTGCTTATTGTATTGGTAAATAGTGACATTTAACCTATTAATTATATTGGCATTTGTATTTTAAAGTAATTCTGCTAATATACTTGCTCATCTTTTTTTTCCTTGGGGTTTATTTGGCCTTATTAATAATGAAATAGCTACTCTTTTAATATTCGACCCTTTAAAAAAAGATTTTTTTAATATTTTAAACTTTATTTTTAAGATTATTTAATTTTAATTTTTATGAAATTTAATACTTTCTTTTATAAACTTTAATAAACTTTCTTCTAGCTTTTGTATGGTTTCAGAAAATCCTTTAGGACAATATTTCTCAATCAGCTGAATCATGGACTTTATCCCTTGTGAAGTGAAAGAGGAAGAGAAAAGTACATTGTGTAATTGTAAATATTACAACATATTTAGGAAGCAGATGACAGAGGCATAATAAAGAGTTCTAGATGGGCGATCACAGAGTCCAATTTCTGAACACAGCTCTATTAATAAAAGGTTTTGTGAACTGAGCTTCATACAGTCATCATATTCCTGATTTTCTTTCTTGTTAAAGAAACTAACTCTAGAGCCTACCTACAGTCTCAAGCTGAATTAAATCATCTGGTAGATTTAAATTTAAGATGTAAAGATGAATGCAGATTTTATACAGTAGACATAATGTTTAAGTGATTCATTCTTTTTCTGTAGTCTAACAAAATGAAAGAATTTGAATATGCTTTGCAATTCTAGATTGTATGTATACACTTTAATGATGATACGGTCACAGAGTTAACGTGTATTGGGAGCTTACTATCTGTCAGTTATTGAAAAAAGTGTTTCACATATGTTATCTCATTGACCTTGTATGTTCTTTAGACAACTAGTTGAGGTCACACAACTAATACATGCCAAAACAAGGATTAAAACTCCAATCATCTGACTGAAGAGCCCATATACTTTTCTGAAAGAAAAAATATATATACATCTATAAATGAGTTCTTGGTCAATACCTAACTTTACATATTCTTTTAAAGACATTTGTACAAACTGAATAACAGTTTTAAATAACCTGATGTTAGAAAATTATGTCTAAATTCAACAGACAAGAAATGAAAATGAGTATATTTTGTATGTGGCAAGTAATAAAATTATTTTGAGATTAAATAAAACAAATTTTATCCTAAAGACTTGTAAAGTACACAGTACACATACACTGTAAACTATTTCACAGTATTAGTCACCAGTATAAAACAATAAAGTAAAATTTGTGTCGTCACTTTTATCCTTGGGGTAACTAATCATGGATATTTACACATACATATTTGTGCATATGTGTGCATAGCACACATAATTGTGAATCTATATATACATATATATACATGAACACCTATATTTTCAATCACTGCCTTGTTCATTTACAGAAGTATTAAGCCAGCAGTAGGCTCTACCTGATTCATATGGTGAGTAGGGGCTTCACATGCAGGAATAAAAATAAATATATGTGTACACAGTTTAAAAAGAGAATATTAAATACACAAAGCATATTAACTACACAATAATGCCAGTGAAAGCTTGAGAGATTAAAATTAAGATTTCTATACAACTTTAAAAAGAAAATGTCAAGGACATTGCTAAAGATAAAATGCATAATATCAAGGTCATTAAAGTTTAGTCTTAAACCATGTAGTCTAATGAATAAAAACACAGGATGAAAGTAAACCTACTTCTTCAAAGATATAAAATAAACTTACCCATATATTTCATAGAAGCTGTGGTAGGAGCTGTGTGTAAAAGACAGATTAAAGCGAGAGAGCCTCAGTATATGTGGATAGCTCTCATGTGGGCAGAGTTAGATCAATATGTAATTTCAAAGGCTACCTAAAAATCTTGGCAGACATCATCTTTACTTGTTTGCACAGCTGACTCAACTCTCTAAGGAGCGGGAAAAAAATCATTTTTATGTTCTTATCTATATATATATATATACATATGTAGGTGCCCACATATATCCACACGTGTGCACACACATGCATGCTTATGTGTGTGTATACCTTGTACTTCCCTTTGTTTATCTGCCTCAAAATTTTATATGTAACAGGAATTTCTTTTGTCTTTTAAGCTTTTTATTTTTTATTGGGGTATAGACCACAAAGAAACAATGTTAATTGTTTGATAGTCTCAGGTGAACAGGGAAGGAACTCAGCCATACAGGTACATGTATCTATTCTTCCCCAAACTCCGCTCCCATCCAGGCTGTCACATAACATGAGTGGAGTTTCGTGTGCTTTGCAGGAGGTCCTTGTTGGTTATCTATTTTAAACATAGCAGTGTGTACATGTGTACATGTCCATCCCAAACTCCCTAACTATCCCTTCCCCCATCCTTCCCCCAGTTTCTCTGTTGGTCTCTTTCTGTTTTGTAAGGACATTCATTTGTATAGTTTATTTTTATGTTCCATATATAAGGAATGTCATATGATATTTCTCTCTCTCTGTCTGACTTATTTCATCGATTAGGACAATCCTTAGTTCCATCCATGTTGCTGGAAATGACATTCTTTCACTCTTTTAATGCTGAGTAATATTCCACCGCATATATGTACCATTTCTTCTTTGTCCATTCCTGGTATTGATGGACATCCAGGTTACTTCCATGTCTTGGCTATTGCAAACAGTGCTGCAGTGAACACTGAGGTGCCTGTATCCTTTCAGATCATATTTTTCTCTGGATATATGCCCAGAAGTGGGATTGCAGGGTTAAATGGTACATCTATTATTTTTGGTTTTTAAGGAACCTCCATACTATTCTCCATAGTGCTTGTACCAATTTACATTCCCACCAAAGTATAGGAGGGCTCCCTTGTCTCCACATCCTCTCTGCATTTATGTAACAGAAAAGTTTTGTCAGGACTGAGAAGTTAAGGTTCAAATGCTTTAGGCAGCCACTTGAGTTTATTTATTTGAATAAATGATTCCAATTTGGAGCTTGAATGCTGCCAGCTGAAGTTGAGGGTTGTCCTTGTTTGTGTCCATCCAAGCCCTTCATTAGGAGTAAAGAGGCTTCTTTTTTGAGCCAACATATAACCTCTTTATCTTCCTTATACTGTGCCCTTTTATCTGAAGCTCTTGAAGTATATGAAATACACATAATCCCTCTATCACTTAGCAGCCCTATTTAAAAGAAGTACTAAACTTTTCCCCATGTTAGCTTTCCAAACTTAGAATTCTGTAAGCTGCTACCTTAAATATTGAATGGAAAAACTGTGTTCCATGCTTATGTTTAGAAAACTGGATTAAAGGAATATTGGTGGAACATATGTCATGCTTATATGTTTGGTGACTCCTCAGAAGGGCTATTTAGTTTGCAATATGTCCCAAATATTTACCCAGAGGACCAAATTTTCCCGTATAGTATCTATTATCATACCCCAGAACTAGTGTTCTAAGTTATACCATTTAGTAAATGTTACTACAGGATATTTTAGTCCTTAAATATAAGGTTCTTCAAGGTTTCCAGATTATTACACAGGTAATATATAGGCTGTTGATGACTTCAAAGAGAACCCTAAAAGCTTTGCTTTGGGGAAGGCCTTTTATTATTTAAAGTTTTTTTTTTTTAT
>SJYA01000606.1:71510-81926 GCA_006410615.1 Neotragus moschatus | reverse complement strand
GGATTGAGGGCAGGGGGAAAAGAGGATGACAGAGGATGAGATGGTCATGGAGACCTGGGTTTGATCCCTGGCTTGGGAAGATCCCCTGAAGGGCATGGAAACCCACTCCAGTATTCTTGCCCGGGATAATCCCATGGATAGAGGAGCCTGGTTGCTACAGTCCATGGAGTTACAAAGAGTTGGACATGACTGAGCAACTCGATGGACATGGGTTTGGGTGGACTCTGGGAGTTAATGATGGACAGGGATGCCTGGTGTTCTGCGGTTCATGGGGTTGCAAAGAGTTGGACACGACCGAGTGACTGAACTGAACTGAACTCTATTAATACTATACTGAACTTTTTTTTTTCATTTCTACAGTGTGACAGTTTCAACTAGTTGACCATAAATGTTTATTCCATTTAATGATGTCAGAGGTTAAAGGCAGAGATCAAGTTGCTCCTTTATAGTTATGTTTAGAGATTTTTTTCTTCCCCTAGGTTTACATGAATTTTCTCACTTATCTTTTCTCGTGATATACTTTTACTAACTGTTCATGGCCTTTGGTCTACACAGATCTTGAACTATCCATTTATTTTTCTCAACCAGTTTAAGTATTTCTCAACCAATTGATTTTAGGCAACTACTATAAATGTTGAAAGAAACGTATTTGCCATCTTGGCCTTATACGGCATATGGTACTTATAGTTTTTTATTTTTAATTTGGTGAATCTGTTGAATATTTTCTTCATATTTTACATGCTAAATTATTTCAGATAAACAGACACTTTTTTTGATCCTAACATAAAGTTGTGTAAAAAATTACCTTGATGCAACAGTGTCTTCCAAGCACATGTCTAGGCACTCTCCCAGTGGTCTTCAAACCAAAAAATCCCCAAACTTCAATATAAAAATACACAATGAAAAGTTAGAGGAGAGAGATGTACTAGGTTTACAAACAAGAAAGCATGCACACAGGATGAAAGCCTCACTGTGCTTAAATCCTGAGGCATATGATCGAGGAGCAAGTGAGTCTAAAATACTGGAAGTGCTTGGGGTCAAATTCTACCCTTTTATTGTTGTATTGGAGAGACACAGGAACAAGTATGGCCACAGCTGTAGACAACTAGTGACCTGATGGATAGCATAGTTTTTGTTTTTCACTTGTTACTGACAGAGGAGAAATGGGACACCTCTCTGTGTGCGTGCATGCTAAGTCACTTCAGTCCTGTCTGACCCTTTGCAACCCTATGGACTGTAGCCTGCCACACTCCTCTCTTCAGGCAAGAATACTGGAGTGGCTGCCGTGTCCTCCCCAGAGAATCTTCCTGACCCAAGGATCAAACCTGGGTCTCCTGCATTGCAGGCAGGTTCTTTACCGCTGAATCACCGGGAAAGCCCAGAATACCTCTTCGCCTCCTAGAATCTTGTTTCCTGACTCATGTTTATTTGGTGTTTCCATCCCTTCTGTTTTCAACAAATACTCTGTATCTGATGAATCATACTGGCTTCTACCTCAGTTTCATCTGTCCTTGTTATTTGTTCTTTGGTTAGCAGAACTGAATACCCTTTTTAAAAAGATTGTACAATTTACACACAGTTATCTCTCCATATCCATGAGTTCTCCATCCACAGATTAAGCTATGTTTGGAGTTCTGTGTGTACTTGCTGAATCCTGGGATGCAGAGGGTAGACATAGAGATCCAATTGTACTATGCCATTCTATGTAAGGGCCTCGAGCATCCTTGGATTTTGGTATTCATGGAGGTCTGGGCAAATCCCCTGCAAAATACCTAGGGATGACTGTATAACGTTATCTTGGTTTCAGGTGTACAACATAGTTATACAGTGTGGTGATCACACCACAATAAGTCTGAAGTGAAGTGAAACTTGCTCAGTCATGTCCATCTCTTTGTAACTCCATGGACTGTAGCGACCAGGCTCCTCTGTCCATGGGATTATCCCNTCCCCTGCAAAATACCTAGGGATGACTGTATAACGTTATCTTGGTTTCAGGTGTACAACATAGTTATACAGTGTGGTGATCACACCACAATAAGTCTGAAGTGAAGTGAAACTTGCTCAGTCATGTCCATCTCTTTGTAACTCCATGGACTGTAGCGACCAGGCTCCTCTGTCCATGGGATTATCCCGGCAAGAATACTGGAGTGGGTTTCCATGCCCTTCAGGGGATCTTCCCAAGCCAGGGATCAAACCCAGGTCTGCATTGCAGGCAGATTCTTTACCGTTTGAGCCACCAAGAAAGACCCTACTATAAGTCTAGTTAACGACTATCACTGTAAATAGTTACAGTTTTTTTCCTGTGATAAAGACTCTTAAGATTGATTGTGTTAGCAGCTTTCAAATGTGCAATACATTATTACTAACTAGAGTCATCATGCCGTACATGTTCAAGGCTTATTTTATAACTGAAAGTTTTACTTTTTGACTCCTTTCCTGACTTCACCTATGCCCACCCCTTGCCTCTGGCAACCATCAATGTATTTTCTGTATTTATGAGCTTGATTTTTTTCTTTTAGATTCTGTATATGAATGAGATTATACCACGTTTGTCTTTCTCTCTTTGACTTATTTCACGTAGCACAATGCCCTCAGGATTTGTTCATGTCATCACAAATGGCAATATGTCACTTTTTATGGCTGAATAATATTCCATTGTGTTTGTCTGTCTATCACAATCACAATTTCTCTGTCCTTCCATTCTTCAGTGAACATTTAAGTTGTTTCCAGATCTTGGCTTTTGTCAGTAATGCTGCAACAATAAGGAGAATGCATATATCTTTCAAAATTAGTGTTTTTGTTTTCTTCAAAAAATGCCCAGAAGTAGAATTCCTGAATCTTTTGATATTTTTAATTTTTTGAAGAACTTCCACTGTTTTTCCATGTTGTGTGCTCCAATTTACATTCCCAACAACAATGCACAAGGGTTTCCTTTTCTCCATATCTTTTCCAACACTTGCTATTTTTTGTCTTTTTAATGACAGCCATTCTAATAAGTGTGCAGTGGTATCTCATTGTGGTTGTAATTTTCAGTTCAACTACCTGTTAGGCCATTTGTATATATTCATTTGAAAAATATCTATTCAAATCTTCTTCCAATTGTTTAACCAGATTTTTGTCATTAAGAATTTTTTATTCTTTATGTATTTCACATATTAGCCTCTTATCAAATATATGATTTTCAAATATTTTCTATTCCATAGTTTGTCTTTTTATTTTATTGGTTTCCTTTACTCTGCTGAAACTTTTGAATTTGATATAGACCTATTTGTTTTCCTTTTGTTGCAAAATTTGAAAAAAAAAAAATCAAGATTGCTGTCAAAGAGCTATGTTTTCTTCCAAGAGTTGTATGGTTTCAGGCCTAACATTCAAGCCTTCAGTGCATTTTGAGTTAATTTTTGTGTATGGTATAAGATGGTCTAGTGTCAGTTATTTACATATGGCTGTCCAGTTTTTGTACCAACATTTATTGAGATTATTCTTTCCCTCTTATATATTCTGAACTACTTTGTTGTAAATTATTGCATAGATTTAGACCATATATGCCTAGGTTTATTGCTGCAGTCTCTGGTCTGTTTCATTAATATGTGTCTGTTTTTATGTTAATAACATCCTGTTTTGCTTTGTAATATAGTTTGGAATCAGTGTGTATGATCCCTCCAGCTTTGTTCTTCTTTCTCAAAATTCAGAATTTTTATAGTTCAACGGAATTTACAATATTTCAGATATACAACAAAAGATTTAAACAACATACACATATTTTTCAGATTCATTGCCATTGTAGTTTATTATAAGATATTGAATATAATTTCCTGTGCTATACAGTAGGTCCTTTGTGTTAATTTTATGTATAGCATCATGTATCTGTTAATCTCAGATTCCCAGTTTATTCCTCCCCTCTTTCTCCTTTGGTAACCATGAGTTTATTTTCACTGTGAGTCTATATTACAGTTCTCTTTCTCTGACTTACTTCTCTTAGTATGATAATGTCTAGGCCCATCTATGTGGCTGAAAATGGAATTATTTCATTCTTCTTGTATGCCTGATTATATATTCTGGTATAAATTGTGCACATTTATATTATCTAGTGTGACCATAGTTTTGGAGCAAAACCAAGTGTTCTAGAGGTGTGCCTTGGGTGGCACTTGCAAAAATCAGGGCTTCAGAAAAGGAAAATAGTTCTTTTCTGAAGGATACTGGTGAGGTATAGTGAGCCAAAATGAGAACACAGAGATGGTATTTGCCAGCTTATGTTCCATAGGCCTCTCAGTTCAGTTCAGTCGCTCAGTCACTCTTTGCAACCCCATGAATCACACCAGGCCTCCCTACCATCACCAACACCTGGAGTTCACTCAAACTCACGTCCATCAAGTTGATGATGCCATCCAGCCATCTCATCCTCTGTCGTCCCCTTCTCCTCCTTCCCCCAATCCTTCCCAGCATCAGAGTCTTTTCCAATGAGTCAACTCTTCACATGAGGTGGCCAAAGTATTGGAGTTTCAGCTTCAGCATCATTCCCTCCAAAGAACACCCAGGACTGCTCTCCTTCAGAATGGACTGGTTGGATCTCCTTGCAGTCCAAGGGACTCTCAAGAGTCTTCTCCAACACCAAAGTTCAAAAGCATCAATTCTTTGGCACTCAGCTTCCTTCACAGTCCAAATCTTACATCCATACATGACCACCGGAAAAATCATAGCCTTGACTAGACAGACCTTTGTTGGCAAAGTAATATCCCTCTTCAGTTCAGTTGCTTAGTCGTGTCCGACTCATTGCAACCCCATGAATTGCAGCATGCCAGGCCTCCCTGTCCCTAACCATCTCCTGGAGTTCACTCAGACTCACATTCATCGAGTCCGTGATGCTATCCAGCCATCTCATCCTCTGTTGTCCCCTTCTCCTCCTGCCCCCAATCTTTCCCAGCATCAGAGTCTTTCCCAATGAGTCAACTCTTCACATGAGGTGGCCAAAGTACTGGAGTTTCAGCTTCAGCATCATTCCTTCCAAAAAAATCCCAGGGCCGATCTCCTTCAGAATGGACTGATTGGATCTTCTTGCAGTCCAAGGGACTCTCAAGAGTCTTCTCCAACATCACAGTTCAAAAGCATCTATTCTTCGGCGCTCAGCCTTCTTCACAGTTCAACTCTCACATCCATATATGACCACAGGAAAAACCATAACCTTGACTAGACGGACCTTAGTAGGCAAAGTAATGTCTCTGCTTTTGAATATCCCTCTAGATAAATGCTAATCCTGAAGTCTTCCCCTGAGATCAAAGCTCCAGATCAGGCAAAGAGATCTCTTCAATAGAAAGAATGGGAGTGTTTCAGTCTGTTGAATGTGCAGTGTCCTTGGCATGGCAGTCTGCCAGGAGCTGTCAGTTCAAATGTTATAGTCACATGAGAGAAACAGAAGCCCCACTGGCCTCTCGAGCCAGGCAATCAAGAGCTATCCCCTGGGAAGCACTGTCCAAATCCAAAGCACCAGATGTAAAAATCAAATCACCAAATCTGTGCAAAAGCTCCCTCTGAGAGACTTTGCCAGCAAAACTTCATCTAATCAAAGCTATGGTTTTTCCAGTAGTCATGTATGGATGTGAGAGTTGGACTATAAAGAAAGCTGAGCACCAAAGAATTGATGCTTTTGAACTGTGGTGTTGGAGAAGACTCTTAAGAGTCCCTTGGACTGCAGGGAATCCAACCAGACTAGCTAAAAGAAAATCAGTCCTGAATATTCATTGGAAGGACTGATGCTGAAGCTGAAACTCCAATACTTTGGCCACCTG
This sequence comes from Neotragus moschatus, assembly GCA_006410615.1. Classification (NCBI taxonomy): domain Eukaryota; kingdom Metazoa; phylum Chordata; class Mammalia; order Artiodactyla; family Bovidae; genus Neotragus; species Neotragus moschatus. Next base: position 76,143 of record SJYA01000606.1, on the reverse strand, counting down.
ATGCAAAGAACTGACTTATTGGAAAAGACCCTGATGCTGTGAAAGATTGAAAGTGGGAGGAGAAGGGGACGACAGAGGTTGGATGGCATCACCAACTTAATGGACGTGAGTTTGAGTAAACTCTGGGAGTTGGTGATAGACAGGGAAGCCTGGTGTGCTGCAGTCCATGGGATCACAAAGAGTCGGACATGACTGAGTGACTGAACTGAACTGAGAGATACTGGTTCTCCTTAGTACTTCGGAGGGAGAATGTGAAATTGGCACCCGCTGGCTAGAGTGAGGCAGAGGGGGAGCATAGCATGGTGTCCAAGGTGGGGCAGGGGAGGTGGCCGCTGCCTGCTAGAACAAAGCAGAACAAGACTGTGAAGATGGTGTTGCAACCCTCTCTCCCCAGCAGGTCTGTGTGTGTGTGAAATGAGATGCCTGCCACACAGTCTGCCATTTTAAGGTTAGCAATTGAGCCTCTTACATATGCATTCTGGGCACGTCTTGTTCTGCTGCTTTTGTACCTGGCCCTGGGGCAGGTGAATCTGCACATATGAGCCCTTTAAGAGTCATTTCTCAGTTTGTTATACCTTTGTGGGTCTTGTGGATGCAAGACCCATTGACTTAGAAAGCTGTATGTTCAGGGGGCTCATCGCTCAGCTGTAGATCTTAAAACTTGGAGTGCCCAATTGTAGAGTCATACTCTTTGCTCCTTAGAAGCAGCTGTGAGTTTTACATTTCTTCCTGAATGTTGATAGCTGTGCTAGGTGTTGGGTTTATGGCAAAATTATGTCTCAGCCTCTGCTACCTGCTTATTGTTAGATTTTTCTCATTTGCTGTATGTATCAGTTCAGTTCAGTCACTCAGTCATTTCTGACTCTTTGTGAACCCATGGACTGCAGCACACCAGGCTCCCATGCCCATCATCAACTCCCAGAGCTTCCTCAAACTCATGTCCATTGAGTAGATGATACCATCCACCCATCTCATTCTCTGTCGTCCCCTTCTCCAGCCTTCAATCTTTCCCAGCATCACAGTCTTTTCCAAGGAATCAGTTCTTCATATTAGGTGGCCAAACTACTGGAGCTTCAGCATCAATCTTTCCAATGAATATTCAGGATGGATTTCTTTAGGATTGACTGGTCCAAAGGATTCTCAAGAGGCTTTTCCAATACCACAGTTCAAAAGCATCAATTCTTTGGCACTCAGCCTTATGGTCCAACTCTCACATTTTCATATATAACTCCTGGAAAAACCATAGCTTTGACTAGACAGACCTTTTCTCTGCCTTTTAATGTGCTATCTAGGTTGATCATAACTTTTCTTCCAAGGAGCAAACATCTTTTGAATTTCATGGCTGCAGTCACCATCTGAAGTGACTTTGGAGCCCCCCCCCCAAAATAAAGTCTCTTACTATTTCCATTGTTTCCTCATCTATTTGCCATGAAATAATGGGACCAGATGCCATGATCTTCATGTTTTGAATGTTGAGTTTTAAGCCAGCTTTGTCACTCTCTTCTTTCACTTTCATCAAGAGGCTCTTTATTTCCTCATTTTCTGTCATAAGGCTGGTGTCATCTGTGTATCTGAGATTATTAGTATTTCTCCCAGAAAACTTGATTCCAGCTTGTGCTTCATCCAGCTTGGCATTTCACATGATGTACTCTGCATATAAGTTAAATAAGCAGGGTGACAATATACACCCTTGACGTACTCCTTTCCCATTTTGGAACCAAGTCTGTTGTTACATGTCCGATTCTAACTGTTGCTTCTTGACTTGCATACAGATTTCACAGGAGGCAGGTAAGGTGATCTGGTATTCCCATCAATTGAAGAATTTTCCACAGCTTGTTATAATCCTCACGGTCAAAACCTCAGTGTAGTCAACAAATCAGAAGTAGATGTTTTTCTGGGATTCTCTTGCTTTTTGATGATCCAGCGGATGTTGGCAATTTGATCTCTGGTTCCTCTGCCTTTTCTAAATCCAGCTTGAAAATCTGGAAGTTCATGGTTCATGTACTGTTGAAGCTTGGCTTGGAGAATTTTGAGCATTACTTTACTAGCGTGTGAGATGAGTGCAACTGTGCAGTAGTTTGAGCATTCTTTGGCATTGCCCCTCTTCGGGATTGGAATGAAAACTGACCTTTTCCAGGCCTGTGGCCACTGCTGAGTTTTCTAAATTTGTGGGCATATTGAGTGCAACACTTTCACAGTGTCATCTTTAGGGTTCGAAACAGCTCAACTGGAAATTCCATCACCTCCACTCACTTTGTTTGTAGTGACGCTTCCTAAGGCCCCCTTGACTTCACATTCCAGAAAGTCTGGCTCTAGTGCAGAATCACACCATCGTGGTTATCTGGGTCATTAAGGTATTTTTTTGTATAGCTCTTCTGTGTATTCTTGCCACCTCTTCTTTATCTGTTATACTTCTTTTAGGTCCATACCATTTCTGCTCTTTTTTGAGCCCATCTTTGCATGAAAATTTCCCTTGGTAATTCTCTCTAAGAGATCTCTGATCTTTCCCATTCTGTTGTTTTCCTCTGTTTCTTTGCACTGATCCCTTAGGAAGGCTGCCTTATCTCTTTTGCTATTCTTTGGAATTCTGCAATCAAATGGGTATATCTATCCTTTTCTTCTTTGTCTTTAGCTTCTCTTCTTTTCTCAGCTATTTGTAAGGCCTCCTTAGACAACCATTTTGCCTTTTTGCATTTCTTTTTCTTGGGTATGGTCTTGATCCCTGTCTCCTGTACAATGTCGCAAACTCCATCCATAGTTCTTCAGCGACTCTATCAGATCCAATCCCTTGAATCTATTTGTCACTTCCACTATATAATTATAAGGGAATTGATTTAGGTCATACCTGAATGGTCTAGTGGTTTTCCCTTTTTTCTCCTATAAGTCTGAATTTTGGAATAAGGAGTTTATGATCTGATCCACAGTCAGCTCCCTGTCTTGTTTTTACTGACTGTATAGAGCTTCTCCATCTTTGGCTGCAAAGAATATAATTAATCTGATTTAAGTACTGACCATCTGGTGATGTCCATGTGTAGAGTCTTCTCTTGTGTTGTTAGAAGTGTGTGTTTGGTATAACCAGTGCATTCTCTTGGCATAACTGTTAGCCTTTTCCCTGCTTCGTTTTATACTCCAAGGCCTAACTTGTCTGTTACTCCAGGTATCTCTTGACTTCCTCCATTTGCATTCCAGTCCCCTATGATGAAAACGACGTCGTTTTTGGGTGTTAGTTCTAGGAGGTCTCGTAGGTCTTCATAGAACTATTGAACTTCAATTTCTTCAGCATTACTAGTTGAGATATAGACTTGGATTACTGAGATATTGAATAGCTTGCCTTGATAATGAACAGAGATCATTCTGTCGTTTTTGAGACTGCATCCAATTACTCCATTTCTTTAAGGGGTTCTTGCCCACACTATATAATGGTTATCTGAATTAAATTTGCCCTTTCCAGTCCATTTTAATTCACTGATTCCTAAAATCTTGATTTTCACTCTTGTCCTCTCTTGTTTGACCTCTTCCAGTTTGCCTTGATTCATGAACCTAACATTCCAGGTTCCTATGCAATATTGTTTTTTACAGCATCAGACGTTACCTCCATCACCAGTCACATCCACAACTGGGACTTGTTTTTGTTTTGTTCCGTCTCTTCATTCTTTCTGAAGCTATTTCTTTACTCTTCTCCAGTAGGATATTGGGTACCGTCCAACCTGGAGAGTTCATCTTTCAGTGTCCTATCTTTTTGCCTTTTCATACTGTTCATGGAATTCTCAAGGCATGAATACTGAAGTGATTTGCCATTTCCTTTTCCAGTTGATCACATTTTGTCAGAACTCTCCACCATGACCTGTCTGTCTTGGGTGGCCCTACATGTCATGGCTCATGTTTTCATTGAATTAAAAAAGACTGTGGTCCATGTGATCAGTTTGATTAGTTTCCTGTGAAAAAGTCAGTCACTGTTTGCATTGCTCTATGTACAGGAACTCCATAGCTAGTTTTTAGGTGTTTGAAGAGGAAATTGCTCCATATGCAGCTGTAGATATGGTATGTTGGGGAGAAAGTGATTTCAGAATCTTCCTATGTTGCCATCTTTACCTGGAACCAGAGATAAATATTATTAACACAGCAAATATAAATAATATAGCAAAATAACACATTTCAGCAAGAAATTATTTCTGGGAAAAATTTCTGAATCATAGTGACTCAGCTGTCCATCAGTTGGTTACTCCACTCTTACCCCCTACTTACACTTATATAAGCATCCTGTATGACGGTTTCAAGGCTGCAGTGGAAAGACAATGAGGAAGGGACTATGCCAAAACCTTTGACTCTGTGGATCACAGTAGACTGTGGAAAATCTGAAAGAGATGGGAATACCAGACCACCTGACCTGCCCCTTGAGAAACCTATATGCAGGTCAGGAAGCAACATTAGAACTGGGTATGGAACAACAGACTGGTTCCAAACAGGAAAAGGAGTATGGCAATGCTGTATATTGTCACCCTGCTTACTTAACTTATATGCAGAGTATATCATGAGAAAATCTGGGCTAGAAGAAGCACAATCTGGAATCAAGATTGCTGGGAGAAATGTCAATAACCTCAGATAAGCAGATGACACCACCCTTATGGCAGAA
>SJYA01000606.1:41820-65670 GCA_006410615.1 Neotragus moschatus | reverse complement strand
CACTGGAAAAGACTCTGATGCTGGGAAGGATTGGGAGCAGGAGGAGAAGGGGACGACAGGATGAGATGGCTGGATGGCATCACCGACTGGATGGACGTGAGTTTGAGCGAACTTCGGGAGATGGTGATGGACAGGGAGGCCTGGCGTGCTGCAGTTCATGGGGTCGCAAAGAGTCAGACACGACTGAGTGAGCTGAACTGAACTGAAAGGAAAGGTTGCTACTTAATAGTCAATACATATACCTCTCACACTCTTATCAGACCTTTAATTTTAAATGATTATTCAGATATCTTAGTGGAAATATGCAACATTAATATGTGTTGATTTTTCAAACAAGTTCCAGAAAAGAGAAAATTTTTAGAATCTTGCTCTGTAGTCTATATCAAAAGCTGCAGATACTTAACACTTTCTCATTAACCATACTTATTTTAATATGCTTTCTTCAGTTCACTTCAGTTATACAGTGGTGTCCGACTCTTTACAACCCCATGGAATGCAGCACACTGGGTTTCCCTGCCAATCACCAACACCCAGAGCTTGCACAAAGTCATGTCCATTGATTTGGTGATGCCATCCAACCAACTCCTCCTCTGTCATCCCCTTCTCCTCCTTCCTTCAATCTTTCCCAGTGTCAGGGTCTTTTCCAAGGAGTCAGTTCTTCACATCAGGTGGCCAATCTATGGGAGCTTCAGCATTAGTCTTTCCAGTGAATATTCAGGACTTATTTCCTTTAGGATTGACTGATTCGATCTCCATGCAATCTAAGAGACTTTCAAGAGTCTTCTCCAGGACCACAGTTCAAAACCATTAATTCTTCGGCTCTCAGCTTTCTTTATGATCCAACTCTCACACCCACACATGACTACTGAAAAAACCATAGCTTTGTCTAGATGGAACTTTGTGGGCAAAGTAATGATTCTGCTTTTTAATATGCTATCTAGGTTGGTCAGAACTTTTTTTCCAAGGAGCAAGTGTCTTTTAATTTCATGGCTGCAGTCACCATCTGCAGTGATTTTGAAACACAAGGAAATAAAGTCTGTCACTGTCCCCATCTATTTGCAATGAAGTGATGGGACTGGATGCCATGATCTTAGTTTTATGGATGTTGAATTTTAAGCCTACTTTTTCACTCTCCTCTTTCACTTTCATCAAAAGGCTCTTTAATTCATCTTCAGTTTCTTCCATAAGGCAGCTGTCATCTGTATATCTGAGATTATTGATATTTCTCCCTGAAATCTAGACTCCAGCTTGTGCTTCATCCAGTCCAGCATTTCAAATGATGTACTCTGCATATAAGTTAAATAAGCAGGCTGACAATATATAGCCTTGACATACTTCTTTCTGAATTTGGAATCAGTTGATTATTCATGTCCAGTTCTAACTGTTCCTTTTTGACCTGCATATACATTTCTCAGGAGGCTGGTAAGATGGTCTGGTATTCCCATCTGTTTATTATTCACATCTTGTTGTGATCCATAGAGTCAAAGGCTTTGGTGTAGTCAATAAAGCAGAAGCAGATGTTTTTCTGGAGATCCAAAGGATGGTGGCAATTTGATCTCTGGTGCCTCTGCCTTTTATAAATCTAGCTTGAACATCTGGAAGTTCTTAGTTCACATGGTGTTGATCTCTAATTTGAAGAATTTGAGCATTACCTTGCTAGAGTATGAGATGAGTGCACAATTGTGTGATAATTTGAGCATTCTTTTGCATTGTCCTTCTTCAGGATTGGAATGAAAACTGACCTTTTCCAGGCCTGTGGCCACTGCTGAGTTTTCCAAATTTGTGGGCATATTGAGTGCAGCACTTTCACAGCATCATCTTTTAGGATTTGAAATACCTCAGCTGGCAATCCATCTCTTCAACTAGCTTTGTTCATAGTGATGCTTCCTAAGGCCCACTTGACTTCACATTCCATGATATCTGACTCTAGATGAGTTATCACAGCATCATGGTTATCTGGGTCCTGAAGATCTTTTTTGTATAGTTCTTCTGTGTATTCTTTCCACCTCTTCTTATATCTTCTGCTTCTGTTAAGTCCATACAGTTTCTGTCCTTTGTTGTACCCATCTTTGCATGAAATGTTCCCTTGGTTTCTCTAATTTTCTTGAAGAGATCTCTAGTCTTTCATACTGTGTTGTTTTCCTCTATTTCTTTGCGTTGATCTCTGAGGAAGGCTTTCTTATTTCTCGTTGCTATTCTTTTGAGCTCTGCATTCAGATGGGTGTCTCATTCCTTTTCTCTTTTGCCTTTCACTTCTTTTCTTTTCTCAGCTATCTGTAAGGCCTCCTCAGACAAACATTTTGGCTTTTTGCATTTCTTTTTTGGTGAATGATTTTGATTACCACCTCCTGTACAATGTCATGAACTTCCAGCCATAGTTCTTCAGGCACTGTGTCTATCAGGTCTAATTCTTTGACTCTGTTTGTCACTTCTACTGTGTAATCGTAAGGAATTTGATTTAGGTCATACGTGAATGTTCTAGTGGTTCCCCTAGTTTCCTCAATTTAAGTCTGAATTTTGTAATAAAGAGTTTATGATTGGAGCCACAGTCAGCTCCCAGTCTTGTCTTGCTGACAGTATAGAGCTCCTCCATCTTTAGCTGCAAAGAATATAATCAATCTGATTATGGTATTGACCATCTGGTGATGTCCATGTGTGGAGTCATGTCTTGTGTTGTTGGAAGAATGTGTTTGCCGTGACTAGTGTGTATTCTTGGCAAAACCACCTAAGGATGTTTCCTTAGACGTCTCCAATAACTAGATTATCTTCTTTAATGCTTAGAAAGTGGGCTTTGTAAAACTATCTTCCACTAGTTACCTACCCTGTCATTATCGTACCGTCTTTCCGTAACGACCATAGTCCTCACCTGTGTAGACTGAATGTAGTGTTAGGGCAGGACAGCAGCTGGAGCCGTGACTTCTGGACCCTAGGCTGGTCCGTGTTCAGTTCTCTCCTCCACACTGGCCTCATTTATGCTTCTATTACTGTTTAGACACTCTTTCTTTTCCAGAAATAAGCCCTTGTCTCTGTATTCTCCTCCCTTATTCCTGCTTATCCCTCTCAAGACATCCTCCAGGAAAGAAATCTTTACATGCAGCAAATACGAATATTTGTCATGAATACTGTCAAACAGATCAAAGAACTCCTTCCATAAGATTTAGAGAGTCAGGCTACTATTGCTTCACCCTCTACCCTGCCAAGCTGATTAGCTCTATGACCATCTGAAAATAGCATTTTCAGATTTCACAGAGCAAACGACAAAGCTAAGTGAAATGCTGCTGCCACTGCTAAGTTGCGTCAGTTATGTCTGACTCTGTGTGAACCCATAGATGGCAGCCCACCAGGCTCCTCCATCCCTGGGATTCTCCAGGCAAGAATACTGGAGTGGGTTGCCATGTCTTTCTCCAAAGCATGCATGCATACCAAGTTGCTTTAGTCATGTCCGACTCTGTGTGACCCTATGGACAGCAGCCCACCAGGCTTCTCTGTTCACAGGATTCTCTAGGTAAGAATACTGGAGTGGGTTGCCATTTCCTTCTGCTAAGTGAAATATTTACAGTCAAGTCAAGCAAATTGTCAAGCACGATGAACTTTCCTCTCATAGCAGTATGCTTGTATAGCTTCACTCTCTTAAGTCATTCTGTAATAAATCTACCTAATACCAAGAATAAGATAAAACTGTTACACAGGTAGTCTGATTTCACTGTGATTTAAATGTGGGCATGTTTACTTCCTTGTGACTAGAAAACACTTTGGTATCCTACCAAACTACAGATTCTGATTCAGTAAGTCTAGGATAGAACCTGAGATTCTGCATTTTTAAGAAGTTCACAGGTGATGCTGAGGCACCTGACTCAGACTTCACAAAATGAAATAAACAATAGTTTAAACTGCTTGTCCTTAGCTATGTCGCCCATGAAGCACTAGTTCCTTCATGAGTGTATAGAATGGAGCATCTCGGAAGTATGTGCACATAAGCTTACTAGCATCTGAGAACAGTTGGGAAAAGAGAATAGGAGTTAATATGTAAAAACCTCAAGTAGGGTTAATAATAGCTAATATATAGTCATAGTAGTAATATCAAACATCATTCAAATCATACACATTCAAAACTCAAATAGGGTCAATAATAGCTAATATATAGTCATAGTAGTAATATCAAACATCATTCAAATCATACACATTCAAAACTCAAATAGGGTTAATAATAGCTAATATATAGTTATAGTAGTAATATCAAATATTGTTCAAATCATACACATTCAAAACTAAATAAATGAAAAGCAAATCATTTTTCTGCTAAAGGAAGTTTTTATTTTCACAAATCTTTAATAATGTAGCTACCTTTGAGCCAAGAAAGGGAAAAGCAGAGTATGGCTGTATTTTTTTAATACCAGTATTTGGCACTAATTCATCTTTAGTTCCTTAACTCAACTAGCTGTAAATAACTCAGAAAAAAAAATAGGTAATTCTGTTAGTATATGCAGAAAATCATAATGAATAGTGATTAATTAAGTGGAGCGGTTATTTATAGTTGTAGGTGACCATGAAGAGGCAGACAGAAAGCAGCCACAGTGTCTCTAATACACTGAACTTCAACCAGAAACACTGAACTGATGGAACACACCTGCAACAAACTCCAGCTAGAGAGAGACTCTATAATTCAGACCAGACATTGATAATGGGTTAATAAGATCAACAGATCATCACACATGTAAAAATCTACATATAGCATGTTTCCCCTAGGATGACACCCCCTTTAACCTCTTTTTCTGAGTACTGAAAGATCTACACATTTTCTTTTCTTCATGTGCTCGTCAGCAACAGTAAGCCTCAACCCATTTTAAGAGGCTACAGATTCTCCAGTTTATGTTAACCCCTTTGCAGATGATACAGATTTTCAAACTTTAAGTTTTAAACACCTGGTTTTTTGGGGTGATTTAACAATGTTGACTAAAATTGTGCCTCTCTAAAATCTGGGGCAGTTTTTCAATGAAAAAAAGCAGATCAATCCATCCATGTGTACACTTATACTTGCTCTGGGGCAATTAAGTCAACATGAAACATACTCCCTAAAGTGCCGAACTCCCGCCTCAGCACATGCGTGTGGAAGCACACGTACACACATCCAAACTCACTTGTCATATAAAAAAAACTGCCTCCTGTTTTTAAAACAAAGTCTTATAATTTCTGCTAGGTATTTTTTAATGTATTTCATTTATCTTTATGTATGGATTGTTTTTCCTTTTGTAAATTTAAAGAATTTAAAGAAAATATGGTAAGTAATGATAAAAAATAGAATATAGAGAGTACTATGGGCTCATAAGTCAAAACCTTTCTCCCCACCTACCAATGCAGAAGGCAAGTTCCATCCAGGGTCAGGAAGACCCTCTGGAGAAGGGCATGGCAACCCACTGCAGTATTCTTGCCTGGAGAATCCCATGGACAGAGCAGCCTGGTGAACTACAGTCCATAGGGTTGCAGAGTCAGAAATGACTGAAGCAACTTAGCACACAAATAATATGAAGTGCATTTCTGTTTGAAGATTTGAAATCTGAGGCATTGATTGGTTATACAGTTCTATATACGCTTAAGTGGGTATGTAATTTTTTTTCAGTTCTGAACTGTTTCTGCTTTAAAGAAGTACCCTTTATATTCTTCCTAAATCAACGTGCCCACAGGTATCCTAATGTCGTGAAAGTAGACTCAGTATCAGAAGACAGATGGCTAGGATCTCACAGGTTCTTTTGCCAAAAGTTTTACTTTCCTTTAGGTTTGATGAATTCGTTAACAAAAGAAACCACTCCTTGCTCACAAATAAACAATTTCAATTTTTATGGATAATTATTTGAATTAGTTTCAATATACAGTCATTTTAAAAAATGAGATACAAGCAATGAAGTAGTCACAGCTTATACATCACCAGATTGGGCCTATCTATATCCAGACTTGAGCAGCACTGAGGAGTCCCTCCTTAATCTGGAGCCCCAACAGGGAAAGGGTCCTGGAAAGTACATCCACCCCATGAGTGAGACTTCAGATTGAAGTTTTGGGATCTCCCATTTATAATCCCAGGCCGCCTCACACAAACTGATAGCATGATCAGTTTGCTTGCAAAATTGCAGTTTTGGTTTTTAACTTTTACAATGCTGTTTGTTTCACCTTGTGACTCATCAATATTTCTTAGAACCCCTAGGGGGCTCATAAGGCCTTCAGGGGTTTAGTAGATTCCAAGATCCACTCTCTTTCTCATATAAAATACTGTCTGACTGGTGGGGCTTACAGGCAGGCACGGAATTCAGGCAGTGTCCAGGCAGGTCAGAAACCTGCTCTCCTGCTCCTGAAGCCTGAACTCCACTTCGTTCATTTTAATTTCTCTAACACATCCCCATATTTTAGGAGGATACATTTTCTATTCCCAGGAAATGAAAGGATATTGCATCAGTATGTTTTGAATATCTTCAAGATTTTTCAAAGATCCTTCCAAACTGGTGTTATCTCGGTTTGCGGTTTTTGGTATTTATTTACCCTGACAACTGACATGACAAGATTATTCCTGATTTTAGTATCTAAACAAACCAGTTACTAATAATTTATCCTATAAAACACAAGGCAGAATGTGGTCCATCATCCCCTTCTTTGGGGAGCCTTTTTAGGAGGACTCGTGGTCTCCACCATAAGTGAGCTTTGGCTTAAGAAAGCAGGACTACCTAGCAATACATCTTCTGGTAAAAAGGAAAGGTCTTTCATAATCTAGAATTTAAGTTCTGCACCTTTAAAGCATGACCAACTATCTTTTTATTTCCTTATCCCCCAACTGGCTCAAAAATTAGTTAAGGAAAAAGTTGTAAAGATTGAATTTAGAAATAGTATTTCAAAAGGACATATTAGATTCATACAGAAAGAAAAATTCAGATAGAACAATTAGAAAACTAGAGTAACTGTTTTGTGACACATCAGGAACTAGACAAAGTACAAGATTTTAAGGAACATCTTTTAATGTTCAAAACTGGTCTTTCTGAGGTGACAATGAAAGGAAGAAATTTTACAACAAATAACTATGAATGCACGTTCTACAGCTAGTAATCTTCCACACAATAATTTCTGTATTATCATTTACATCTCTTAGTACTAGCACAGCATTCTGAAGGTGCTAAGCATAAGTTGTATGCAACTGCGTAGAAAGATGAAAATTTGCTCAGCTGTCCAGAAGAGCTGTAGAACGTGGAAGATAGCAAAGTTCTCAAACATGTCCAAATGCATAACCATTGACAAAAATATAAGCCCATACTGTTATAAATACTATGGTTATAATGCCTTGCCAATGCTGTACAAAGGATTCCATAGAGAAAAAAACTTGAGAAATGTATAATAAATGGTTCATAGGCCAGTCACTTAATTTATGTTTTCAAATATCTTTCAACATAGTTGCTCTTCAGAGGCAATGTACTGATAGTACTGGGTCTGTGTTTTGCAAGGACACTGATGAGGGTAGTGATGTTTTCCTTTTGATGAGGAAGACTAGTTCAGGGTCCAGGATTTGTGTAGAATGACCCTCTCTCTGCTGAACTTAGCACTGGAAATAAATCGGTGAATCAGTACCAAATGAAAATAAATGGCTCACGCTCAAGCCACATCTGTAGAAACTGAAGTCCATTCCATTGTGAACATGTTGAATTTTTTAAAGTGCTGGTTTTTTGTTTGAAGTGCGGATTTTAATGATGTCTTAATAATCCTTTTGAAATGTGCTGCTGCTTATGGGTGGCGTGTGGGAGGGAGTGTCACCAGTTCTTGAACTGTAAGATAAGGTGTGTTTTGCAAAAATAAAGCATGAAAATCTTGACTTTTGTAAGGTGATATTAAGAAAGATCCTGACATAGCTGGTGCATAAATGTAGAGACTCTTTTGCTCCCTGGAAAGAAGAAAGATAAGGTAAATATCAGAAATTCATGGAAAAATAGTTAAGACTCAAATTCTCTATATTAAAGAAGTTATATTTTCTAGAAATCAGCCCAGTTTCTCCAGCTGTAGAGAAAATTTCTCTGATGTACTTCACGGTCACGGGTGGGATTCCTCATGCTGGCTTCCGGCAGATAAGGCAGTTATTTTCCCATTCCAGGGTTCATGGAAGGCTCCTTCCCAGCTCTCAAGAGCTACACAGTGAGATGAGGAGGGGCGCTCATTAAATCTCCTTTGCCTGAGCACTTCCACTCCTTGCTGTCCCTTCAGACCATCCTCCGTTTAGTGGTGTATGTACTGTTACTTTTGAAAAGACTGTTGGCTCATTCTCTTTGTGATCTATTGAATAAATCCACACCTTCACTCTCCAATCTTTACTTTATTCCCTGTGTACAGCGTCTCCTTATTTTTCAGTTGTTTATAAACCTTCCCAAAGGCATAATTACAATATTCAACATGAGGCCTGTTTAAGGAAATCTATATCTGTGATTCTTCTAAATCTAGTAAATCAAGTAATCAACCTAGAAAATTTTTCTTCTCTATTTGTAAAGAAAAAAAGACATACTGTTGTATAAAGAGCAGTTACTTCCTTGTAAGAGTCAGAAGTTTAAGCCAAACCAATATACTTGTTGCTAAAGACACTCTGGAAAGTTTTGTCTTTCACTTTCAGCTGCATAGCTCTGCTGAATCTCTCAGTTGTGTCCAACTCATTGTGACCCCATAGACTCTAGCCCTCCAGGCTCCTCTATCTGGGGATTCTCCAGGCAAGAATACTGAAGTGGATTGCCATGTCCTCCTCCAGGGGATCTTCCCAACCCAGGAATCAAACCAGGGTCTCCTGCATTGCAGGCGGATTCTTTATCTGCTGAGCTACCAGGGAAGCCCAAGCTACATAGAGACCCAAGATGCTGGATATTCAGGGCTCATTAAGCATTGATGAAATAGGTTATATAATTTTAATTGAGAATAATACCCCCAAATTTACAACTACTATAGTTCATTTTGAAAAGCTTATTTTCCCACTAGAACAAGGTTTTGTTTTAACTTGGCTTTTCAATAGATGATATTTTGGTCTATTATATAAATGGCCATATGAATTACTGTGTTTAAACATAACTTGTTACTGGGTTGATGACAGGTTTTAAAGGTGATGCCATATTTCCTTTATTATAACATGAATTTATTAGCATTTTGAATACATTGTCTCCAAATAGACTGTAGGCAGAATTGTTCAGTCTCCTTTTAAGGAAATATATATAGGCAGAAAACATCAAAACAAAAGATCGAGTTGCCTTCCTCAGTCTAAGCTTTCAATCTCAGGAACACACACACAAAAATTGGTCCAAAAAGGCCAGTTTGTTTTTTAAATCGTCAATTTAACTGATTCACACTTTGAAAATAGACAGTTTTATACTGTTAAAATTTAGTTTTCTGTAATGTCTTCAAAAAACAGAATGGATGCTGATAGATCCATGGCTACTGGAAAATCATAAGTTTTTATTAGGAATTAGCTGTGAAATTCATGTAAAATAGCATGATTTGAGCACATTAAGGTCAATAATTGTCAGTGGCAGCTCCAGAATTTCTGTGCAGGGCATTTTACTGAAGACTTGTTTTAAAATTGTGATTTGTTTTCCTCAGAGCAATTTGCTGCTGTTGTTCACTTGATAAATTATGTCCAACTCTTTGCAATCCCATGAACTGGAGCATGCCAGGCTACCCAGTGCTTCACTGTCTCCCTGAGTTTGCTCAAATTCATGTCCATTGAATCAGTGATGCCACCTAGCCATCTACTCCTCTGTCACCCTCTTTTCTTCATTCCGTCAATCTTTTCCAGCGAGTCGGCTCGGCTCTCCACATCAGGTGGCCCAAAGTATTGGAGCTTCAGCATCAGTCCTTGCTTTAATTTATATTTCATATATATATATATATATATATTTTTTTTTTTCCTCTTGTTCTTCTTCTGGACTTACCTGGTGACTTAGATGGTAAAGCATCTGCCTGCAATGTAGGAGATGTGGGTTCATTCCCTGGGCCAGGAAGGTCCTCTGGAGAAGGGAATGGCAGCCCATTCCAGTATTCTTGCCTGGAGAAATCCATAGACAGAGGAGCCTGGCGAGCTACAGTTCATGAGGTGGAAAACGATAGGACACTACCAAGTGACTTTCACTTCACTTCATTTTTTTTCTTTGATATCCCAGAGAAGGAATGGCGGATAGAACCTATGGGTTAGTGGAGAATCCACTCCCCTCAGGCCATACCAATGCCACTTATGATTATTAAAGAAAGGCTTCCATTTAGAGAAAATAGGGTCTGGCATACACTCCTCTATGTAAAACACAGAGGCCTGAACCACCTCTTCAGTTTTGCTAAAACTCATCCATCCATATTTATCTGATTTTTCCTTTAAACTCTAATTATTTGGTTTTAGTGAGTTCAACATTATGTTTACTCTATTTTTCTTGTACTTGTTTAATTCTAGCTCCTGGATTATAATCATTCATCAGGGCTCCCACATGGAACATCTAGGGTACATGTCATGATTTTGGACAGCGTGTCTACATGAAACAGCTGTTTTTATATTAATACACTTAAGTGAGTGAAGTCGCTCAGTCGTGCGATCCCATGGACTGTAGCCTACCAGGCTCCTCCTTCCATGGGATTCTCCAGGCAAGAATACTGGAATGGGTTGCCATTTCCTTCTCCAGGGGATCTTCCCAACCCAGGGATCCAACCTGGGTCTCCCGCATTCCAGGCAAATGCTTTAACCTCTGAGCCACCAGGGAAGCCCATTTAATACACTATTTGCATTTAAAAATAGCATATTTTTATCTGATTTTATCTCTACCATTTACTGACTCTTTAATTCTCATTATTTTATAGCTTATCTAATTTTGCTTTTTATTTTCTTTTCCTTTATAAATTTCAGTCTCCCCAAATAGCTGCCATTTTCAGTTTCACATAATATTTCCTAGTTAGATATATTAAATTATTTGTGATTTTAAAAATAACTATCTAGAAATAATTTAGAAATAAAAATTGAGTACATGTATAGCTTTTGTGCAGCATTCTAACTTTTCAAAGGTGACACCTTAGCCCAGAATAAAGATGAAATATAGTGATCTATTTAATACTGATAAGCCTAAGTACTCATTCAGTCTTCATTTTAACTTATGTTAAGTGTCTCAGCATTTCAAGGATATATTAAAAATGATAGTTGAGTAGACATGTTCATTAATATTTGAAGCCTAGTCTATAACTATTTTGATAAAATGAAAACAAGTACTATTTAAAGTTACTGAAGTCATACATGGTTTCTATTAGATACTTACTTAATTTGCTCTCTTTGATCTGCACGCACAGTATGAAATCATAAAAGCAATAAACATCACCACACCAACACTGAGCAAGACGATTTCTACCGTGCCAAGGAGGTTTATTTTCCCAGTCACTCGACTTCTGAACATTTCCGCCTTCTCGTCACCAATGGTACCAGTCTGTAATCAAGTTAATTAATAATGTTATTTGAATAGATTTGAGAGCAGAATACTCAAAACTCTCCACTTATGTGTATCACTTTTATCGAAACAGCACACGGATGTCAGTCATCTTTATCTGCAAGACAAGCCTGTTGGAATTCTCTTTGCATGTCAAAGAAGACAGTAAACGCCCAGGTAGAATATTTAGTGAGAGGAGATAATATTCCTCCCTTTAAACATGTTATCTAGTGCTATTGTATATACTGATTTCATTGATCAGTATAGAAGTCTTACTGAAATAGTCTCCAGTTTCCCAAAGTTTGCTTCTTAGTGACAGAGGGAAATGGCAAAGCTCAACTGTTTCTGTCCTCTAAAGGCTTATGCACTGCATTTCCTAATTCTGTGGTTTGTCGGTTCCATGATTTATATTAAAAATATCTTGTCAGGCTCTAGATAGGCTGCCTACATCTCCTCTAATTTGCCCATTATAAGCTTGGGTGGTTTTATTAGCACTACAAGGCTCATATTGAGTTATTTGGAATTTAACATTTTCATTACTCTTTCCTAACACATGCGCTATGACAAGAAAAATTATCTAATAAATGCATTATGAAGTATTTTTATTTTCATAACAGTTAGACTTAAGTCTGACATAATCCTGATACTTCTGTATGACTTGCCTTAAAAAATAATTATATAATTAATAATATATAAACTCACCCATAGACACAATGGAAAGACAAGTTCAAATACTGTGTGTATGTGTGTATGTATATATATATATTTAATTTTCAAACTTTAAAAACTTTTTCTGTATATTAAGAAGCTTACTCTTTTTAGTGACTAATAGATAAAAATACTAACCTCATTAAGCCAAAGAATAGGGACAATATAGTTGTGCTTCAGATTCTTTAATGCTCTGTAATAAACATTGAAAATAAGTATGAAAATATATACAAATATGCTATACACATATGACAGATATTAGTAATTACTAGTGAAAATAGATGTTCAGAAATGAGTTGCTTTTACAACCTGGTTAAGTCACTTGCTTTGTTTTCCCTGTAATGAAGCATTTAAATTTTAATATTGCTGTTTCTCAGATATCTTTCCTACATACACACCTGTTTAATACACATTTTTTAAAATATTTATTTAATTTTGGCTGCACTGGGTCTTCGTTGTCGTACGTGGGCCTTCTCTAGTTGCGGCAAGCAGGGGCTACTCTGTACGTGTTGTGCACAGGCTTCTCATTGGAGGGGCTTCTCTTGTTGTGGAGCAAAGTCTCCAGGAGCGCAGGCTTCAGTAGCTGCCGCATATGGGCCCAGTAGTTGTGACTCAAGAGCTCCAGAGCACAGGCTCAGTTGTGGTGCATGGGGTTAGTTTCCCAGAGGCATGTGGGATCTTCCCATACCAGGTATCAAACCAGTGTCCCTTGCAGTGCAAGGTGGACTCTTAACACTGAATCATAGGAAAGCCATCTGATACAGGTTTTTTTCATTAGAATGACTTTTTCTACGTCTGTATTTTCCCTTTCAACAAATTATACCCAGGAAACTAAAATATGAATGCTGAAACTATTGTCATAAAAATATTTGGACAGTTAGCAAAGAGAGGAATACCAGAAATACTCATTCCAAAATATGGGTAAGTACCATTTCACTACACATTAGAAGTAATTCTAAATTACAAATGACAGTTATAAGCATTTAATAATTATTTAATGACATTAAGCCAAACAGAAGTTGAAATTTTATTTCCATCTCCTTTGATGGATATATCTGTATCTTATAAGAAAATGTGAAAAATTGAAGTGAAACTTGTTTAAGAAACTCACTCAATTTTTCTTGCTGGCTTGACCAGTATGTTGATCTGTAGCCGTTTTGCAAACCGTAAAGTAAATCCAGTTATCTAAAAAGAGAATAAACTAATTACCAACTTATTTTAAAACATTCTTTTATAATATCCAGACCTTATTTTTGTTATGTAGAGCCTAAGGTGAAAGTATACTACTTGAACCTGTGAAATTTGTTATTTATTAATTGGACTTAATCAGACATATTGAATATTACATATGTATCTCTCCATAATTACATTTTATGAGTATATTCATGTGTGTGTATACAGATATATCCTTGCCCAACCTAATGTCAAGGTTTAGTTAGATTTGTGATGTTTACTTGAATTGGTTTTGGGGAATTAGTAACAACATCAACAGTAGTGAAATCTAAAATTCATTTGACAAAATATATCCTGGAATTTAAATATGTACTCAGTCAGAATCCATGTATCATCAGTATAATTATAATGTTACTTCTGTCATCATTTAAACTAAAATATGACTACTAAGTCCTGACATTTCATTTATCTGTTGAAAAGGGGAATATTAATATAAATGAAAAATTGAAACTGTTAAACTATAGGGACTTAATAGATTTTTCTTGACACTAAGAAATATATTTGACCTTGCCTCAAATGTATGTATACCCATAAAAAATGTTTAATCTCTCATAATCTGCAGGGTCCCTTCATATAAACAATATTTGCAGTTAAGTATAAAGTACATTTGGAAGAGTAACATATAAAATCATTTTAATCCAAATAGAATGATTTTCATTATTCCTGACCTTTGCTGAAAAACTAAAATTATTTTGACATTTCATAAGCAACAACAGGAAGAAATCACTGTAATTTTCCTTGAAGTAAAAATAAGTAATTTATTAAGAATGTAGTACAATAAATGTACTAAATGTGATTGATAGGAGATAATTTTTTCTTCATTTTTAAAAAACAAATCTGATCAATAAAGTATTTGCTTACAGGTTCAACATCTAAGTACGTGCTATGTTCCTCTTCATTTGGACTTAAGCCTTCAATAGGTTCTGCAAGTTCAGGACTTCCATGTAGAAAATGAGGAAGTGAAATGTACACAGGTTTTCCTGAAAGCAAGTTTTAAGAGACAATTGAGATAAATCATTATCCGCATTTCATATACCACTTAGGAAAGATTTCCTTGAAAACAAAGCTTTTTAATTTAAAAAAAGAAATGCAAATTTGGCTTTGAAATCTAATCAGGGGACAAGAGTGAGGGAAAATTATTGTATCTGATCACTTTTGAACAAAAATGTAAACTTCTACATCATCCTACTGACTATTTAGTTAATGGCTGTTGTTTATGCCTTAGGTGTTTATTTTCACCTTAGGTGTTTTCAGTATGTAAAGTTTAGCTACTGAACACAAAGTTACAACCATATACCTTCATGTTTCAGGCTGTAAAATGTCTTTGGACTGATAATTTATTTAAAGAGGCTTATCTTTCATGTCATCACTCTAACATGAAGAAGGTAAGCAAAATAAGATAGACTCATGTTTGAATCAATTTTTATTTCAGAGACATCCTAAAATATACTTATTTTATTTACAGATTCTAGGGTAGAAGAAGAAAAATGTCAGATGGACAAGTTGGGATGCTCAAAGACTTCTGCAAACTACTTTCATTTTACCCTACATCTAAAAGGAGCACAGCCATTCTGCACAGCAAAAGAAATGGTCAGAAATGAAAACGTTACCTGTGGGTGGGAAAAAATACTTCCAAAACACATATCCCAAAAGTGATTAACATCCAAAATATACAAGAATTTACGCAACTCAAAAAAATAAATGAACCAAGTTTAAAATGAGCAAAAGACCTAGAGAGAAATTTTCCAAGTAGTACGGGAAGTATCAATAAGCATGATTATACCTAATAAAAACTAAGTTTTGCAACAGGAAAACAAATGAGACCCTGAAAGCAAGACAAACATCAAAACAAAAATGTCCTACCATCACTCTTACTTTCTGCCCTTATTGCTTTCTCACTTTATATTTCTGGTGGAAAGGAATCCTGGGTGAAGTTTACATTTTAAAGGATAATGCAAATTATGCCATGGATTGTGACATTGAGAACTTGTACTCACCTTCTTTGCATTTGCTAATGTCTAGCACACCATATAAGGTACAATTTTTTGAGATGGTTTTTTCTATGCAGAAACAGTGGTTGTCTGGATTGTCAACTGGAGATGCAAAAGCCAAGGATGGAAGAGTAAATCTATACACAGGGATTCCTTTCAGATTCATTGCAGCTTCAAACATAGCATAGATAGACCTGAATACAGATAAGAAGGAGCTTCATTCTGGGAACCTAAACTTCATTATGGAGATTCATTTTTTCTTATATTTAAATTTATACTATTGCTGCCTTAAATTAGAAAAATTAAATATAATCTTATTAGAATCCTTACCTTTTAGGAAAAAAAAACTTGCAAAATTTTAAGATACACTAGAACTTAATACTTGAGTATGAGCTATTCTTATCTTTGTTTTCAAATGCTTCTGAGAATAATTTTTGCTTGTGAATTACTGTGGAGTATTTACAATTAAGGAATTCCTCACAGTTAGTTTCCTTTATAGATTAAATATTTTCTAATCCCCAGATGACTATTGAAGAAATATTGTTCTCTTCAATTATACAGATAAGGAAAAAGATTCAGAGATATTATGCTTGCTTTCCCAAACAGTGTTAAGAAGCCAGGTGAGCATTCAAAGATACAGGTGTAGGCGCCGACGCTTGATGTGATAGCTACTGGGCCCCCATCAATTTGAAAAGATGCTGTATTGTCAGTGGGGCACGTGAACATATTTTTGTGATTGTGATATCCTCTTCTTTACAATGACTAGGCATGCCTTTCTAGACTTGACTGTTATCACTCTTACTGCTAATTTAGTAAAAGAATGAAAAAAGTAGTTCTTAAAAATAACAAACAGAAACTGATTTGCATTATACACAACATCCTTCTACATCAAGTTTTAAAGACTCATAAATACATTTTGTGTGTGTGTGTGTGTGTGTGTGTGTGTATTGGTGGCTCAGTTGTGTCCAACTCTTTGCAACCCCATGGACTATAGCCCATCATGGTCCTCTGTCCATGGGATTCTCTAGGCAAGAATACTGGAGTGGTTTGCCATTACCTTCTCCAGGGCATATACATCATGAGTTTCACATTGTATTTATTCTTAATCAGGAAAAGCATCCCTAAAAGTATTTTATTTTTCTCAAATAACATGATTAATAAACATGAGTTTCTTGGTCTGTGTTTTATGACTTAGAGAAAGAATTCTGACTTGGAGAAATACATCATTGTCTTTCTCTTACCTGCAAATATCAGAGGAGAAAAATCTCAATATCCTTGTCTTCTCAACAAAAGGTGGAAATGAGGCTGCATCTGTTTAAAAACCAAACCAGTGGCAAGGGATTAGATGGAAAGAGTGCATCTTAGACAAATCTAGAAATCTTGATTCCAGCTTGGTTAAGAGAAATGTAATGTCAATTGTATATATAAAATTAAAATTCTCTAGTAACTACATTTTAAAGATGAAAAAAAAGTATCGAGTATATGTTGTTTAAGCCCATATATCAAAAATGCCATCATTTTAACATATAAAAATTAACAAAAATCTGAAAATCTAGTGTTTATACTTACAGTATTTCAGTTTTGTACTAGCTGCATTTCAAGTGCTGCTGAATTGTGACATGTGGCTAGCAGCTACCATATCTAATAAGTCCGTATACTATACGTAGTCATTGACATTCTGTTTCATATTAAATTTTCCCATTCCATAAAAATAGATGATAGTTTTTAAAAATGTCAAAATCACATTGTTAAAACTGCGATTTTATGTTTTTAAATCTTCCATCTATCAGTAGAGTAGCAAATTTTTAATCTTGAGATTCCTTTAAAACTCATTTTTGTAAATATTATTCATACTTTTAATAGTGATCCATTCATCTACCCTTATGGCTGATCAACATTTTTCAAATCGCTTAACAATTTCACACAAATGGTTGGAAAGTGTACACATCAAACTAAAAAGGGCATTTTTTGAGCTTAGTAAATCTTTACTACGGTTGTGCTCCATAGTACACACTGGATGTAAGAAAAAATAGCTAGATAATTCCTCCATTTGCTCCACAAATGAATATCACCAAACATGAGCCACCACTGAACGTGTTTGTTCAAAACAGTAAGACCTATCCTTCAGTTCTGAATACCACACTCTTTTTCTGGTAACTGCTCTGACCTTGTGATTTTATTACATTTCACTTACATTCTTGTGATAGGTGGAATATAACAGAGGATCTCAGTGAACCTGATAGAGACATTGAGAGAATGGGATACTGAAGATTAAATTCCCCAAATAGGTCCCCGAAAGGACCTTGCCGACAACTGCTGTCCCAACACCTTAGCCATTAGAGGAAAGGAGTACATTGAAAATCTTTAAAAACCATCGAAATATCATCAAAGATTATGTTGTAATGACACCAGTAACTACCAAGGGCCACGACCATAACATAGCTGATACTAGCAGGGCTCTCTTTTTTTTTAAATACATTCAAATATAAATAAATATTTTCATTTTATGTCTTTAAACTTAATGAAGATGGTAGAGGAAGTACTTCTAAATCATGATTTAAAAATCACCTTGGATCCATTTACATTTCATTAGTCTCTTTTTCTCAGAGAAGGCAATGGCGCTCCACTCCAGTACTCTTGCCTGGAAAATCCCATGGATGGAGGAGCCTGGTAGGCTGCAGTCCATGGGGTCACTAAGAGTCGGACACAACTGAGCAACTTCACTTTCACTTTTCCATTGGAGAAGGAAATGGCAACCCACTCCGGTATTCTTGCCTGGAGAATCCCAGGGACCAGGGAGCCTGGTGGGCTGCCATCTATGGGGTTGCACAGAGTCAGACATGACTGAAGCAACTTAGCAGCAGCAGCAGCAGTCTCTTTTTCTAGTACTGTGACCAAGAATCTCCCATCAGAGTCCCTGGTCTATCCAATCAACCTTTGCTCCTAGTTTGTTTTACTTTTATTTTCTTCTTAGATACTTTGAATTTCATGCCTGATTCTATATATATGTTACTGTCATTAATGGATCCTCTTATTACTGTTTTAAAACTGCTCCATTTTTTGTTTTAGATTAAGATTTAAATATATTTTAAGCCCATAAACAATAGTTTACCATTTAGGAGAAGTGCAGTATATTTCTCTCTTAAGGACTGAAGTGTATGCTTATGAAATTAAAGTTAGTGATATTGGGATAGTTGACTATTTGCAGAAATGAACTACTTGGAAAGGATTTCTTCACCCATCACCATGACTCAAAGTGTTGCAAAGCAAATTCAGCAGTGGCTTTACTGTTTTTTTTTCTCTTTTTTTTTAACAGAGTGTAAGCAAAATTAAATAAACCTGTGAAACTAGCAATACCTTTGTGAAAATGAACATTCTCTATGTTTCCTTCTTATTTTCTTTTATGCACTTTATGTATAACATTTTTTTATTCATGGTGTTACATTCTTCTAAAGTGTTGCCTTCTCAGCTTTACACACATAATATTCTGTTTCTGCTTCTTGGTAGCTGAAAGATCACCTTTGATTTTAAATATTTTATTCCTATTACTTTTAAAAATTTTAATCCTTAAACGAATAGGCATATGTGTACTTTGCTTTTCTTTAAGGAGAATAATAAGCTGGATCTATCACTCTCTGAATCTAAAGTCCTAGCACCTTCTTTCTTCCCAGCTCTAATTCACAATGTTAATTTTGCATATACTTCTCATGGTTAGTACAGATGCAACTGTGTTTTATTGTTGTTGTTTTCTTTCTCATTTTAATCATCTCATTCAAAGTCTGTGTTCAGCCTTGAACTTCTCTGATTCTGCCTCATATTGAAACCTCCACTTGGACACAAGTTTTAATTTTGTATTTATCTTGATTTTTTAACTCTTTAAGTTTTAAACCATTCAGTTCAGTTTTGTCCGACTCTTTGTGATCCAATGGACTGCAGCATGCCAGACTTCCCTGTCCATCACCAACTCCCAGAGCTTGCTCAAACTTGTGTCTATCGAGTTGGTGATGCCATCCAACCATCTCATCCTCAGCCATCCGCTTCTCCTCCTCCCTTCAAACTTTCCTAGCATCAGGATCTTTTCTAAGGAGTCAATTCTTTGCATCAGGTGGTCAAAGTATTGGAGTTTCATCATCAGCATCAGACCTTCCAATGAATATTAAGGACTGATTTCCTTTAGGATAGACTGGTTTGATATCCTTGCAGTCCACAGGACTCTCAAAAAGAGTCTACTCTGACACCACAGTTCAAAAGTATCAATTCTGTGCTCAGCTTTCTTTATGGTCCAACTCTCACACTCATACATGACTAATGGAAAAACCATAGGTTTGACTAGACGGACCTTTGTCAGCAAAGTAATGTCTCTGCTTTTTAATATGCTGTCTAGGTTTGTCATAGCTTATATAGTATTTCCAAAACATGCAAACAGTAACTAGTACTCTAAAATATTCTACCCCCTTACTTCTGTAGCCAGGAAGGGAGTTCACTTGAGTAAAGCTTTTACGAAGCAAACACTTTCCAAGGAATATGGTAAAGGCTTATCTTCAATGGTTAATCTTCAGAAATACCATCACATTAGACTTATATTTAATAAGCCTATGTACAAGTATAGTGGAGAGGGTGGTGGCACTCCACTCCGATGCTCTTGCCTGGAGAATCCCATGGACGGAGGAGCCTGGTGGGCTGCAGTCCCTGGGGTCTCTAAGAGTCGGACATGACTGAGCGACTTCTCTTTCACTTTTCAGTTTCATGCACTGGAGAAGGAAATGGCAACCCACTCCAGTGTTCTTGCCTGGAGAATCCCAGGAATGGGGGCACCTGGTGGGCTGCTGTCTATGGGGTCGCACAGAGTTGGACACGACTGAAGCGACTAAGCAGCAGCAGCGTAAGTACAGAGACTCTGAATTACGTTGTAGGGATACAAAGATAAGTAAATGCATATCCTCAACCCCCAGAACATTGTAGACATGATGGAGGATTTGTGGGAGAAAGAAGGTGGTTTCACTGTGATATGACCACAAAACAGATGTCCTTACCTGTTCCATTAATCAGGTCACAATAACTTGACCAATAGGAGAGATTCCTTAGGAATTAAAAAAACAAAAAGAAGATGATCAGTCTCCTTTCAGGAGCACCTTCTCACATTACATTGTCTATTATGAGTCAGTATTTATGCAGAAATAATAATTGATTAGACTAGATGTGATAGGTGCTAAGTTTAAGAAATGTTCTAAGTTATTTGGTTTATGTATTGTTTGAAGCCAGCATCTTGTTGAGATAAAGGAAGTGCTTGATAACACTAAGTAGCTGGATTATAAAATAAAAGGTGCCAAAATTTGATAGTTAGGAACAACTTGGAAAAGATAAAGTTCTGCAAAAAGAAAATTGAAAAACACGTATCAGACATTTAGATGTCTACTTCAATAAAGTTTTTTCTGTTGTTCCAATGGGAGAAGTGGAGTATTTCATATTATGTTGAAGTATCCAGCTGAGTAGGAGGAAGATACTAAATGGTTAACTAATATAAACTTTTTATGAGAGAAAAGAGTAGAATGTGGAAGAAGAAAGAGATGTTTGATTAATAGAGATTTAGAAACATGTAGAAAATCAGTATATACTTTTCCTCTCAACTCTTGCATAAGCTGGCATTAAAGTAGGATGAAGTTTATTAATTTATATTCTGATATCTACATAACATATATATGTGTGTGTATATTTATATATGGAAATAATGAAAACAACAGTAGTGATAGTTTCCCTGTATACTCAACCACTTTTTGGTGATGGAAAAATGGGTTTGTCACTCTAACATACCACCCAGTAAGATGTCAAGGCAAGCTATTGCTTCTTTTTTAAACAGAATAAGCTGTCAGTCATGCTCAGTCAGTTAAGTTAACCTTATCATAACCTTAACTGAAATTCTTACTCCAATTTGGAACATTTAGTAACTCTCCTCAAAAACTCTGGTAATATTGAAATGGAGAAATTCTCACTTTCCTCAATATACAGAGATGTGATTTCCCTAAAATGAACATTTAGAAGTGTTTGTTTTCCTCCATTAGAATTTTCAAAACGATAAAGGACTATGAACTCTGTAGATGAAAAGTCTACGTGAGTGAGTATTTAACTGTTTTAGGCAATTTTTAGGGACAAACTCAGTGTGAAGTAATGGTTAATCATAAAAATATCACATCTCTTTTGATTTTGATCACTTTATTCTTTGTCAGGAACTACTGATCTTAAAACTCTAATTTCAACTTTGAGGAGAAAAGTTTTTTCCCCCTTGATATTTATTGGGCTTCTTTGTATTTTAGATATATGACAGATTAGGCGTACTGCACAAGAACAGGCAGGAACTTGGGAGAGGTAGGAAATCATGGGTATGTGAACATATCTCATTCTACTACTACTTCATAGAAGGTGTACACTTTATCTTCAGGTTTAATATGTCAGTTTTGGAACTGGAAATAATAATTCCACTTTTTGCATTGATAATGGTTAAAAAAGGTGAATTATTAATATAGAAAATTATTTCAGGAAAATTTTTAAGGGACAAGACATGAAAATGTTCACATGAATTCACTGAACGTTCATCTTTATAGGTTCATTTATCTCCTTGGAATGAATGATGTTTTTTGACATGCTCAGTTAAAAAAGAAACAGTAAGATGTCTGTATTCCTACTTGCTAGATGATGAGTTGATATATTGATTTTCCTCATTTTCATTTGCATTATGTCATTGTTGTGTGTATGATAATACCAGTTACGCAGCAGAGATAGAAGTATTCCCTTTAGATTTCTTTATGTAAGAGAACTTGTTCATAAAGGTGAACCCACCAGTGGGGCTGATACTCAGCAAAAATGCACTAGTGTGACCAGTCATCACAACTAAAGGATTAATGCTTGGTAGACCTAGGAGTTTCTAGGGCTGAGATAAAACAGCTCTGTCCCACAGGTTGTGCCTGTGCCTTACCCGCCAGTAAATAAGTTTCTTGCCTGCCTTAGAGTATCCTAGTGACACACACTTTGCCTGGATACTTACTTTTTGCCTTTGTATGTATCAATTATGGCGACTTTGCTTATGTCATCCTTTCCATTGAAAACTTTGTAAATTCCATCTGCAGTATTATTGTACTGAAGAGATACAAGAAAAAATTACTTTTACAACAAACCATACTTTACAAGTTATTAAATAGGTAATTATCTCACATTTCTCAGTGGTTGTTCATAATTATTTTATACGATTTTAAATATACATGCAATAGTTTCAAAATTATTGGTCTTTAATATTTTAAAAAGACAGAATACAAAAGGTTACTAAAAATAAGTGCTAGATGCCAAGACAAAGTAAGGTAACAAATGCCAAAGTTGTCATGATCAAATTCTAGCACTCTTTATTTAATCCAGAAAGGCCATTTTGATCACTACTCCTGATATATTGAGGTGAGGGGAAAGTGAACAAAACCTATGAGAAAAATGACCAATTTCTAGACATTGTCTCAATGTTATGATCTCTAAGTAGTTACTAAGATGAAGTGCACAAAATTAAAAATAGAATTAACCAAGGAAAGAAATAAGAATATGTGAATAAAATAATAGTAACTGAATTTATCTCCCTTAAGGCTTTCTATATTCATATTTGATTCATATATGAACTTGCAACCCTAAAAACCACCTAAAGTAAAATAACAATGAACTGCAAAATATAATTAATGTCTCATATAGTGCCAAATGGAATCACAGTAAAATTTTCCATGCAATAGTCACCTTGTCCTATTTGTAATTCAGAACATTCTGCCATAACTAAGTACATCACCAAATTCACTTTTTATCTCCAAACTGCCATTTCATGAGTTTGTAGATAGAAGCTCTTATCAGCTCTGAGCACTGCTCTCACTCACAGAAATTCTTACCAACTAAATCTGAGAGAATACAATATGCTGATGTATCAATCTTGTGTACAATTTAAGGTGACTTTTAAATTTACACTGAAACAATTTTTTAAGAATGATATGATTAATACAATTAACAAAAATAAAATACAGCTTAAAGTTGTTTTTTTAGACAGGAAACCAAAACCAAAAACAGTATTCAAACTCTTAGCACCTTATAACCTAATTTTAGACAATTGCATATTTATCTAGGAGTGGAAACTTGATTAAATGGCCACTTCTTAAACCTAACTGTTAAATTCAGATAAGTAAATTTTCCCAACTAGGAAAGCTAAATCCATGTGAGGTAGAGATTTTTAAAAACTTAGGGTATGTATGCAGAATACATCATGAGAAATGCTGGACTGGAAGAAACACAAGCTGGAATCAAGATTGCTGGGAGAAATATCAATAACCTCAGATATGCAGATGATACCACCCTTATGGCAGAAACTGAAGAGGAACTAAAGAGCCTCTTCATGAAAGTGAAAAAGGAGAGTGAAAAGGTTGGCTTAAGGCTCAACATTCAGAAAA
>SJYA01000606.1:17121-41746 GCA_006410615.1 Neotragus moschatus | reverse complement strand
TGAAGAGGAACTAAAGAGCCTCTTGATGAAAGTGAAAAAGGAGAGTGAAAAGGTTGGCTTAAGGCTCAACATTCAGAAAAACGAAGATCATGGCATCCAGTCCCATCACTTCATGGGAAATAGACAGGGAAAGAGTGGAAACAGTGGAAACAGTGTCAGACTTTATTTTTCTGGGCTCCAAAATCAGTGCAGATAGTGACTGCAGCCATGAACTTAAAAGACGCTTACTCCTTGGAAGAAAAGTTATGAGCAACCTAAACAGCATATTCAAAAGCAGAGATATTACTCTGCCAACTAAAGTCCATCTAGTCAAGGCTATGGTTTTTCCAGTAGTCTTGTATGGATGCGAGAGTTGGACTGTGAAGAAGGCTGAGCACCGAAGAATCGATGCTTTTGAACTGTGGTGTTGGAGAAGACTCTTGAGAGTCCCTTGGACTTCAAAGAGATCCAACCAGTCCATTCTGAAGGAGATCGGCTCTGGGATTTCTTTGGAAGGACTGATGCTGAAGCTGAAACTCCAGTACTTTGGCCACCTCATGCGAAGAGTTGACTCATTGGAAAAGACTCTGATGCTGGGAGGGATTGGGGGCAGGAGGAGAAGGGGACGACAGAGGATGACATGGCTGGATGGCATCACTGACTCGATGGGTGTGAGTCTGAGTGAACTCCTGGGAGTTGGTGATGGACAGGGAGGCCTGGCGTGGTACGGTTCATGGGGTCGCAAAGAGTCGGACATGACTGAGCGACTGAACTCAACTGAACTGAGGGTATGTATTCTGAGATCCAAAATAGGGTTTAACACACTGAATAATAAACTTATGAATTGCCAATGTCATTATATATATCCAGTTAAAGTCTAACAGTATCAACATTTATAACTGTTACTCACAGGATAAAACACACCAATTGTAGTAGTAACAGGATATGGAACCAAATTCAAGAATGGATCTGTATAGCCCCACAATAGTTCTTTCAAAGTTCTGTTTTGAAACATGGAAGANTGGGGTCACAAAGAGTCAGACACGACTGAGCTACTAAACTGAACTGAACTGAGGCTATTAGCATGTACATATGAGCTAAAGTGGAACATGACTCAAAAATGAGTCAAGAACACTCATAACTACATTTTTTTTGTCTGTGAACTCTTACAGAGCCCTGTTCCATGTTCTACTTTGGGGCCTTGTGACTTAGTGCTTTCCTCCAATCAGCAGCATGGGCATGACATAAATATGTAAAACCTACCGGAAGCTGCTATGTAACACAGCGACCCCAGCCTGGCACTCTGTGATGACCTAGAGGGGTGGAAGGGCAGAGAAGGGAGGCTCCAGAGGCTGGGGATATATATATCATATATATATTATTATGACTGATTAACATTGATATATAGCAGACACCACCATAGCACTGTAAAGTAATTATCCTTCAATTTAAAAATAATGTAGACCCTCAGAATCCACACTTTAACAAGATACCCATGTGATTGTTATGCACATTAAATTTATAGAGATGGACAGTTTAGCAGATGGAAAACATGAGGAGTTCAAAATGGCATAATTGATTGTATTCGATTTTAAATAAATACATTTTAAAATTATTGATATACGTCTCTTAGCATAAACAGTATGCCTTATTTTCCTGTTCAGGAGTTTTGCATTAGTTAATTAAAATTTTTTTTAAAGTTTGTCAAAAACCTTTAGGGAGATCTCGTCTGGACCTGGGCTTCCCAGGTGACTCAGTGGGTAAAATCTGCCTGCATTGCAGGAGACGCAGGGCATGCGGGTTCAATCCCTGGGTCAAGAAGATCCGCTGAAGGAGGGCGTGGCATTCCATTCCTGTATTCTTGCCTGGAGAATCCCTTGGACAGAGGAGCCTTGCAAACTACAGTCCATGGAGTTGCAAAGAGGAAGGCATGACTGAGCAACTGAGTACACACACACACACCTGGGCTCACAGGCTGCAAACAAAAAAAATCCCACTTCTGACCTCTTGAACCTTCAGGGAATTCAGTCCTCTAATTAAGACTCAGAAAGTGAGACTGAGTCTTACTTAGCTTCCCACCTTAGCTCCCACAGCTTCCTGATTCTATGATATCCATCTTCCAATCCACCCAACGTGAACTTGTTTGTCCAATTTCAGAACCTGATAGGCTTTTACTTTGTGTCCTCCTCATCATGTCCCAGACCCCTTGCTGTAGATCAGCCAGGTGACAGAGTTCCGGCCAGCAGGGTGTGGGAGGAAGTGATGTGTGCCAATTCCAGACTCAGCCTCCAGCAAACTTCACACCAAATATGCCACCTGGTAGAACCACAAAAAAGAAGGAGCTTGGCTAGGTTCCTGAGTCACCACCTGGAGGGGAGCTGCACAATAGCAAACTCAACCCCATCAACACAAATTTTTTGCTGTGAGCCTCTGAGATTTGAGGGTTTTAGTTCCAGTGGTTAATCCTAGTTCCAGTGGCTAGTCATAGTTACAGTGGCTAGATAGCTCTAACTAACATACAATCCAAGCTAGAATCTAGCCCAAGAAGCAGAAAAGGTGAGATTTTCTGAGCACTTGACACAAGAGTAAGTGAATGTCATTGCTTGTATATTACTCAGGGTCACTCCATGAACAGGACTTTTTGCCAGAAAATAATACTTCATGCCATGATTCTATGTTATGTGGATAAACTAGTTTCACAACTGGTGAATTAAAGTTCTGCATTACAATAAAGAAGAAAATTGAATCTGAGATTAGAGAATTGTCACTGTAATCCAATAAGTAATTATTTGCAAGTGCTGGTGGGAGGGATAGTGATGTATTCAGTATTCAGACACTTCCTGAAACAGCCAAATATTTTTTTTAATATAAATGCTGATTATAGATTTGTTGTTAGAATTAATGCCCCTATTTTATATCCTTACTAAATACCATTGTACTAGGTTGGAAATCTTATCTCAAATGGAATATAAAGTGAAAAGCAACCATTTCTTGAAATAGCAAAGACTGAATATGAAAGACACTTGTGAGAGCTGGATACTGAACATTACAAAAGCTAGAATTACACAGAAAAAAATTGGTTACTAAGAAAAGAAACTGAATAAATATTAAAGTGTTGTGTTATATGAAATTTAGGAAGTGTTTATGTCCAAATTCACTCTGATTTTTATCAACATCAAAATTATGTTGGAGGCAATCTGTTAAAGTGTCAGTAAGAGTCCAAATATTGAACAGAAGGTCCAAATAGCTTAGTCATCTGTTTGCACAGTGATTTTTAAACACTAATGGGTTTGTTATCGTTTGTTATTTTAACAAACCTGTGGACTCAGTGGGGTTCCCATTGGCAGGACTTGGCATGAGCAATTTGGGCTCCGTTGGGTTTTAGAGCCTGGAGTGACAGCAAAATTATTTTTGGAGGATAAAGCCCTTATTGAGTGCATGGTAGATGTATTGGAACAACTTCAGTCCTTTCCTTATGAGAAGAGGAAAACCCAGTTCTCCTGTGAGTTTCTCCTTTACTCTCTTATTACTTCCACACTTTTTTTATTTTACAGTTTAATAACACCAGACGTATGGGGTTTCCCCTGACCGAGCAACTTAACTCACCTCTGACACTATCTGCCTGGATATGGAGTCAGACCCTACAGCTGAAGGCTCAGTCTCACAAGACTACTCTCTCCCCACTTCAGATGCCAATCACAAGTTAGGAAATCTACTCAATACTCCTTAATGGCCTGTATGGGAAAAGAATCTAAAAATGAGTGGATATATGTATATGTATAACTGGTTCACTTTGCTGTATGCCTGAAACTAACACAACTTTGTAGGTCAATTATCCTTTAATTACAACTCACAAAAAGTCCAGATTATCCCTTGAGCTTCTAACAGATCTGTTAAAAGTCAGAGGTACCCAAGAGTCCCTCCTCAACTTTGATTAATTTGCTAGAATAGCTCACAAAACTCAGGGAAACATTTATTAAAGCCACTGATAAAGGATACAGATGAACAGCCAGATGAAGAGATAGAGAGGGAGGGTTCTGGAAGGCTCCCAAATGCAGAAGTTTTGGAATCCCAAGGAGTTGGGATGAGTCGCCTTCCCAACACGTGTGACCCTGGAAGTTCTCTAAAACCCACAATATTGGGACTTTATGGTAGTTTCTTCATATAGGTGTGACCTATTATTAATTGCATTTCCATTTCCATCTACTGTCTAGAAAGGTGGGCGGAGGGCAGTGCAGGGCTGAAAATGCCAAGCTTCTAACCACCAGCTTGGTCTGTCTGGTGATCAGCCCCCATCCAGAAGCGATCAGGGAGCCCACTGAGATTCTTCTAATTAGGACAAAAGGTGTTCCTGTGGATCGTATCACTTAGGAATTTACAAGGGTTTTAGGAGTTTTGTGCCGGGAACCAGGGGCAGAGACCAATACACATATTCCCTAGAATCTCTCAGTAGGCGACATGAGGAAGAAAATGTGAGCGTCACTAAGGCAGTTTCAGAGATTTACGAGGATTCAGAGAGTGTGAAGACCTGGAAAAACAGCTGCAGAACTGGAGAAAGAAGAAAGAAACTTGTTGGTGGCAATATAGACAAAAGGTGATAACTGGGTAGAGGTAAGGAGAAAAAATATTAAAGTCTTACACGCAGGTGTCAGGGAGAAGGACGGAGCCTGACAAGAGTGTTGGGAGGTGCAGACGGAGGAGGAAGGACGGTGATGATGGTGAGATGCCTGCTCATAAAGGCCAGGATAGCAGAGAGGTCATTCTCAGATGGGAACCTGTGTCTCCACGGCTGCACAGACAGAAACATGAGCAGTATGTGTCTAAAACAATGAAACACCCAGGCCAGCCTAGGATAATCTTCCAGAGACAACCCTGGTATGCAGGAAAGAGCTTGGTACATGGGATGGGGAGTATCTGCTTCTGAATCCTGATTCTGCCCTTGTGAGCTATGTGATCTTGGGCAATTTACTCGATATTTCTGGCCTTCAGTTTCCTCCTCTATAAAATGAGATGAACAATATCATTAAATAGGAGTCATTCTTTATTCTGGATTTTTTAAGACTATTTCCCAAACTCATCTCAGATGCAAGCATTCCTGGGATCATGGGAAATTGTTATTTAATCCCCTCTCCCCTGGCCTAGCTCCAAAACAAGGTTAACATGCATCTGTGGTGCTTGAATATTATGCATGTGATAAAATCACCTATGGAATAGTTTTAACATACAGATTCCTGAGCCCCTGTCCTAGAATTTCTGCATCAATTCTACTGGGCTAGAGTCCAAGCATCAATATCCTTTAGCTGAGAACCACTAATCCATATCAAAAGCTACAGTGGTGATGTTATACAGCAAGACTGACCAACCCACATGGCACAGTTCATGGCACAGAGTGCTTGCTTTATATGTGGTGCTGATTGAGATGGGAGGTTAGTGATGGAGCTGAGTAGTGGGAGTGGGGCAGGATAGTGGTGGGTGATGGTGAGGGAAGGTGGGCTGTCCCAGTGGAGGTGGTGGGTGATGATAGTGGTGGATGGATGGCGGGAGCCAAGTTCTTGGAGGCACCTAATTCAGCAAGATTTAGACCTTTCCTAGTAGAGCAAAAGGAGGCAGTGGATGCAGTCTTCCAATAGGAGTGAACATTCAATTTCACTTCCATTAGGCATTTCTTTCTGGACCGAATCAAAAATGAGACAGCTCTTTGAAAATCACATTCGCCTGTCCTCAGAGGTAAGAACTAAAACTGAAACCACAAACTTCAAAACTGTACTGTGACTTGCAAAATAGATCAATTCCATGAACTTATGACTTAAAGTACAAAATAAGATGAAAATATTTTAACACAAGCTCATACAGAGCCTCAAGCTTCATAATAAGATCATGAGGGGAAAGATTAAACAATAATTCCATAGCCATTCAAGTTCTAAAGACAAAGCCACTGACTATTCCCACGGTTCACTTGGTTTACTAATTCTGACCAATTCTTGCCCAGAGCTAACTTCGCCACTATCCTATCACTAACTTCTCCCTTTGCAGCCACTGTAGAGACTGTGTCATGATAAAGCTCCTCTTTCTTAGCATAATTAGTAAGCCCAGTTTTGCATAATCACTAGGTTTCCCTGTGGTCATTGTAAAGGGGTTTCATCAAGGAAGGCAGGGACCCGTGACCCTCTGATTTAGAATGTATTTGTTTCACTGAAACAACCTGTACAGGCTCAGGACCTCCTGAATATGGGAAATATGGAAAAGGGCTTACTGGGGACCAAGCACTTGGAAGAGGTCAGGGAGCTACCTCTATTCAGAATCAAAATTCTGAGACGTTGAGACAAATCCTTGAAGTTAAATGTGAGTCTTTTCATATTCACTTTGAAAAGGAATCCGAGGCTGGAGGAACCATTAATAGGATATTTGACTTTCAACACTCAGAGTTCTCTGGGTATTTCCTACAGAGGAAAAGGGCTCCTAGAAAAGCAAAGGGCAGGGTATCTGCCTGACTGGCTCAAGGCTAAAGGACAGGCCATCCCTGAAAACTGCCCGTATCCTTCCTGCAGCCAAGCCAGCATGTGGAGGCGTGGGGTGAGGGTGTTCCGAGGACAACCTCACTCACACTTGCACAGACAGCACTCTCGGGCCCCATTGCCTGCTGTAGACTGCCCCATGCTCCGATTCCCCCCAGTATCTGCCCCATGCTGTTTGTTCACAGGCATTAAGGTTACGGTGGCTTAACACTGAGTAGACAGGAGTAAACCATATGTGCAAATGGGAACCCTCTCACCCTTCAGCTTAGAAATGTTCTTATTTCCTTACAGAAGAAGAGCTTGAATGGCCAAATATATGCACATATATTTTTCATTGGTTTATTTTTCTTCCATCTAGTTGTTTTTAAAGATCCCAGTGAGTCGTCCACATGCTTCTTGACTAAAGCCCTTCATAATAGGCTTCCTGATAAGAGTCTGAAACTGTCGTCTATATCCTGATCTGGAAAACAGTCTCACAGGGTGACCACATCTCCTTGCTCTCCTTGGGAGTCTGTTCCTGATGTAATTATTAATAGCTTCTTTTTCACTCTTAAACTGGTTCAGTTTGAGCAATAACTTATTTGGGCACACCACCTATCTGACATTTTCAAAGGGGGAACTCTATGCTGTGAGGCTTCCCAGGTGGCTCAGTGGTAAAGAATCCTCCTGCCAATGCAGGAGACATGGGTTCGATTCCTGGGTCAGGAAGGTCCCCTGGAGAAGGGAATGGCTACCCGCTCCAGTATTCTTGCCTGGAGAACCCCAAGGACAGAGGAGCCTGGCAGGCTGCAGTCCACGGGGTTGCAAAGAGTCAGACACGACTGAGTGGCTGAGCGTGCGTATTATACGCTGCACGTGATTGTAAATATATATGCTTAGATTCTAAATATATAAATGTCTTCAACCCTCAGCAACTCTCTGTGTTGTTAAATAAAATTACTGTTCCCATTTAACATATGAGAAACCAAGGCACAGGATTAAATAACTTCCTTAAGATTATACAAGCTGATTTAGAACTTGTACTCTTAACCACTGCCTATTGTTGCCTCCTGAGATGCTGATTCTTTCTGGAAAATCTGGACAGTCAGAAATAGTCTGATTTAGACTTGGTGCTGCTGAAGTCTACAGAAACAAAAAGACATTAAGGCCTCAGAAGAAATGAGTAAATCAGAAGGTATCCACCCTCCCCAGCACCCTAAATTAGTTTCCAAAGACTCATTGGAAAAGACCCTGATGCTGGGAAAGATTGAGAGCAAGAGAAGGGGGCGACAGATGATGAGATGGTTGGATGGCATCACCAACTTGATGGAAATGAGTTTGAGCAAACTCTGGGAGATGGTGAAGGTCAGGCGTGCTGCACCCCATGGGGTCACAAAGAGTTGGACATGACTCAGTGACTCAGCAAAGAAATTTGTGGCTTATGACAACAGAAATTAATTCTTTGACAGTCAAGAGGCCAGATGTCTGAAATCAAAATGTCAGCAGGGCCACGTCCCCTCTGCTCTAGGGGAGAACTCTTCCTTAACCCTTTAGCATCTGATGGTTCCAGGTATTCTTTGTCAAATGGTAACATCACTGTACTCTCTGCCCTGTCTTCATAAGAAGCCTCTTGTATGCATCTGTGTCTCAAATCTCCCTCTTCCTTCTCTTAAAAGGATCCTTGTCATTGGATTTAGGGCCCTTTAAATCCAAGAGGATCATCTCAAACTCTTGAACTTAATCACATCTACAAAGACCATTTTTCCGCAGGCTCAAATTCACAGGTTCCAGGGATTAGAACGCAGATAAGTTGGGAGCTGGGGGGCACCATTCAACCCACTATACCCTGACATGCATTGTGAAAGAAAGAGATATAGTTCCTATAAGTTGTATAAATCTAATACATTGAGTTGATATTCCTTTAACCCTGTCTTTAGTCATTTTATTCTCCCCTGCAGAGTTCCTTAATTGTACTCTTGCCTGGAGAATCCCATGGACGGAGGAGCCTGGTGGGCTACAGTCCACGGGGTCTCAGAGTTGGACACGACTGAGCAAGAAATTTAAGAAAACTTTCCACGTTTTCATCAACAACAACAATAAAAGAGTGTTTTTATCTTTTCTAGAAACTCCCTAGCACTTAACCGAGGCCAGGATGATTAAAAAAAAAAAAAGCCACACATTTTCTCATCCAACAAACCTTGCTCTTCTCTGCCTGCCTGGGGATCCTCACCAAGCCCAGTGCCATTCTCTGAGGCCCCCTTTAAATCACTTTCTCATCCACCCCTACTCACAATCCCACCAAGGTGCAGTTGACCTTCTATGTGACTTCAGGCTATTCATTTCAACTCTCTAGCCTCTTTTCCTCCACACGGATATGAGGGGAAAGAAGACAGATAGTTTGACCTTGAAGCTCAAACACTAGACTGACTGTTAAGCTCAAAATCAAGCATGGTGTAAGCCTGCTGCCTGCAGGGGACTGAGGCCAAGATATAGTCAGATTGTTATCCTGGAGGATAAGTCCAGAGGCAAGGCCAGCACCATGAATTTGGGGGGATCAATCGCTTCAAATAACTATCATCCTGTGACTATCTTCCCTACTTCCCTCTTGGGCTGGTTCTGAAATTTCTGCAGTGGCCTGTTACCTTAGTCTTCATCAGAATGTCAACAATGTTCTCTTCTCCAATCACACTCAGGGGAACAGCTGTTTCACCCCCATCCCAGTGGCAGGACTGAGAGCTACAGAATCAACACTGAATCTCCTCTCAGCCCACCCTTTTCCTGCTCAAAAGCTCAGCCAGCAGGGCAACCCTAGGGGAAGAGACAGGACCACTCTCCCCCTGCAGCTTGCAGCAGAATTCAAAAGATTGCATCGACTGGTAAGAAGCGGAAAAGTATCAAATGGGGGAGGAAAAAATTCAAGGAGCTATTCTGCTCTGCTCTGGGGAATCTCTGCAAGTCATTATTCTGAAACCTAAAAGCAATGCCCTCCCAAGGGGTGCCTTGCTTCCACAAATTCTAAAAGGCCAAATTAAAAGAATACTCCACTTCAGAGCTTCCAAGAACCCCTGAAGAGGCTCCAGTGGCACAGTGGACGAGAGATGGCAGGTCAATGGCAGAGGAAGGGAGGTGAAATCTACAAACAATGCCACCAGGAAGTACGGATATTAGTCAGTATCATCTCTTGGGTTTCTTAAAAGCTGGTTAGCTCTGGACTGGACAAGTTTGCACTCATCCACTCATTCATTCTTTCTTTCAGAACCTAAGATATGTCAAGTGTTACAGCAGTCCTTGTCATGTTAGAACTGTTTTAATGGGGAAATACTGTTGCATGTGATCGCAAAACGTTTGCTGTGTTATTTCAGAGACATGCAGGTTGAGGTGTGGAGTGCACACAAGAGGAGGAAGACTTAAGGCCTAAGGCAGGAAGTGGTCATGAAGAAAGTGGAGAAAGTCAGGTCTAAACTGAGAGCTGAAGGAGGAGAAGGAACTGGTGGGGGAAAGCAGGAAGAGTTGGTGCCCCCTGAGGCCTGGGGGTAACAAGGTTCTTCCCATACTCTGTGACATTGAAAGAAACTCAGGTTAGCCTGGGAAGAAAGGAAGGGGGAAGCAGGCTGATGAGAGATGAGTCTAGAGAAGGAAGCAGAAGTTGGGCAGAGGTTATAATGAGAGGGTAACAGACAGCAAGGCCAGGGGTCTCCAAACAAGAAATAGGCTGCAAGTGCCAGGTATTTTTATCTCTCTCTTAAGCAACAGGAGGAAACAAACTAGTGTTATACTTTTTCCCCTTCTCTATACTAATTTATGGAGAAGGCAATGGCACCCCACTCAAGTACTCTTGCCTGGAAAATCCAGNAAGGCCAGGGGTCTCCAAACAAGAAATAGGCTGCAAGTGCCAGGTATTTTTATCTCTCTCTTAAGCAACAGGAGGAAACAAACTAGTGTTATACTTTTTCCCCTTCTCTATACTAATTTATGGAGAAGGCAATGGCACCCCACTCAAGTACTCTTGCCTGGAAAATCCAGTGGATGGAGGAGCCTGGTGGGCTGCAGTCCATGGGGTCGATAAGAGTCGGACACGACTGAGCGACTTCACTTTCACTTTTCACTTTCACACGTTGGGGAAGGAAATGGCAACCCACTCCAGTATTCTTGCCTGGAGAATCCCAGGGATGGGGGAGCCTGGTGGGCTGCTGTCTATGGGGTCTCACAGAATCGGACACGACTGAATTGACTTAGCGGCAGCAGCAGCAGCATACTAATTTAAAAAGAGGTTTCTCTTAAAATTCTGTGTTGCCATAATGACACCTGATTCTACCTGAACTTAACTTTTCTCAAACCTTGAGCTAATCCCTGCGTTTTTCTTACAGAAACATTTGTCTTAAGCTATGTTAATGTACTATGTATTTACTCTAGACTCTGACTTGAAGTTGGTTCTGCCTAAAGGCTCAGAACCAACTTGACAAACCAGTATGTTATACGCATACATTGTTCTCCTAATCTATGTCAATGAAACTATATATTTGTTTAGAAATCTGCCTTTCTTCAAGATTCATGTCAGTTGTTTTATGGCCCAGGGGTGACTCACCTGGTGGCAATGTTATCTCAATGCATGTTGTGGGTGAGGGGCCTGGTGCCAGTTTCTGAGTCTGGAGACATTTCCCTTCTCTAATTAGCAGACTGTTAGCAGCTATATAACATCCGGCTGAAGACTATCAGGGGGGCACTCTTTTTGCCCCCTTCAGATGTCTATGTCAGAAGCTTTCTCTATCTCTTTTATACTTTAATAAAACTTTATTATACAAAAGCTCTGAAGGGTCAAGCCTTGTCCCTGGCCCCAGATTGAATTCTTCTCCTCCAAAGGCCAAGAATCCCGACGCCTATCATGGTTCAGCAACAACCTTCCAATAGAGGCATGACAGAGTCTGGACCTTTTCCTAAAGGGATCCAGAGAGTCTGAGGTGGGAAGAAGACAAAATTGAGGAACAAATGATATGATCAGACCTGCAGTTTAGATCGTTTCTCTTAGAAACATCACCTTGACCTTGGACCCTTTGTCATCTCTGACTTACAGCACTGGTATCATGGCAATTGATAAAATATAAAAATTAAAAAAAGAAAAAAACCAAAGGTAGGAGACTGTAGACAAGAGAGTTCTTTCGTATTCTCTGAGTGTCATTGTAGAAGCCAGCTGAAGTTCTGCAAGGTCCAAGGCTCCTAAACTCCACATGTGAAGGCAATGCCCTCACCTCCTCCAATTCCAGGGTGAGGCCCAGCTTCCAAGCTTTCCCTGGAAAGAAGGGGTGACCTGCACACAGACCAGGATCCCTCTTGCAGCCGCCCCCAGGCTGAGCCTGTGTCAAACTGAACCCCATCAGCTAAGGTTGAGTTTGGGTTTACAAAAGATGACAAGAATCCCTCTCTCCACACTGCTCCACCACCATGGCCCCCATCCCAAGAAGCCAGCCCACCTCTCCTGCCCTCAGTCAGCACACGGCCAGAGTAAGGGGGTCGGGGTGCTCTAGGCATCCCTGGGGAGCAAGTGGCATGAAATACCGTCAATACCTTTCCTGTGGGACTTCTCTCCTGTCTGCTCTGCCAACCAGGAAAGGCAAGGCCCTGCCACTGTGCCCAGAGGGGTTTCCACCCTGAAGCTAAGACATCTCAAGGAGCCAGCTCCAGGTCGGGCCCAACTTAGGGACTTCTGGTCAACCTCTAGCACATCTCAGCTCCTGTGGGCTGAGGCTGCCCACTCTCATGGCAAGAATGTGGAATTGAGGGGTTGGGATCATTGAGCCTGAAGGAGAGATGGAAGAGTTTGGAGGTGCCTACAGTGGTGATGCTGCAGGAAGGCGAACACTTCCAGGGCCTGAAACTGGGCTCGAACACTCAGAAATGAATTGTCCGAGGAGACACATGTGCTGACAGTGCAAGAGATTTTATTGGGAAAGGGCCCTCGGGTGGAAAGCAGTAGGGTAAGGGAAACCAGGAGAACGGCTCTGTGGCTCGCAGTCTCGGGTTTTATGGTGATGAGATTAGCTTCTGGGTGGCCTTTGGCCAATCATTCTAATTCAGAGTCTTTCCTGGTGGCGCACACATCGCTCAGCCAAGATGGGTCCCAGGGAGAGGGATTCTGGGAAGTGGACGGACACGCGGTGTCTCCTTTCGACCTTTCCCGAACTCTTCCGGTTGGTGGTGGCTTATTAGTTCCATATATTCCTTATCAGGATCTCCTGTCAAAACAACTCATGCAAATGGTTCCCATGGTGCCTGGCCAGGGTGGGCAGTTTCCATCAGTGTGATTCCCCAACAGTGCGACGGAGGAGACTAAAACTCTACACAGGAAGGCAAATGATTCACTTAACTAGAAATGATCCATGCCTCAGGGGCCAGGAGAAATCAAGTAACCAGTGACCTTTGGCTCCCTCAGAGCAAAAGCATTTTCTTGTGCCATTCAGAAATTCTGGAGGATGAAAAGCTGTAAGATGCGCCTCATTTTAGACAAAAACAGATGNCTGTCCGAGGAGACACATGTGCTGACAGTGCAAGAGATGTTATTGGGAAAGGGCCCTCGGGTGGAAAGCAGTAGGGTAAGGGAAACCAGGAGAACGGCTCTGTGGCTCGCAGTCTCGGGTTTTATGGTGATGAGATTAGCTTCTGGGTGGCCTTTGGCCAATCATTCTAATTCAGAGTCTTTCCTGGTGGCGCACACATCGCTCAGCCAAGATGGGTCCCAGGGAGAGGGATTCTGGGAAGTGGACGGACACGCGGTGTCTCCTTTCGACCTTTCCCGAACTCTTCCGGTTGGTGGTGGCTTATTAGTTCCATATATTCCTTATCAGGATCTCCTGTCAAAACAACTCATGCAAATGGTTCCCATGGTGCCTGGCCAGGGTGGGCAGTTTCCATCAGTGTGATTCCCCAACAGTGCGACGGAGGAGACTAAAACTCTACACAGGAAGGCAAATGATTCACTTAACTAGAAATGATCCATGCCTCAGGGGCCAGGAGAAATCAAGTAACCAGTGACCTTTGGCTCCCTCAGAGCAAAAGCATTTTCTTGTGCCATTCAGAAATTCTGGAGGATGAAAAGCTGTAAGATGCGCCTCATTTTAGACAAAAACAGATGCTAAATAAGGCTCCTTAGACTCATATATAAGTATAGTAACTCATACTCATATAGAGCTTCGTCTTTTACCAACTTCTGAATGAAGTTGGCTTCCTATATAGACCTACAAGAAAAGAGAAAAAAAAAATACTGCCAGTATAAACATTTGGGCTCAAGCTGTATTTCATATCCATATGTGTTAGTTTATAAGCAGCTGCTATAACCGATAAACCTGGACGTTTCAGTAACTTCATGCAACGAAAGATTTTCTTGTTCAAACACTACAGAAAAGCAAGAGGAAAACGATACGAGCATTGTGCTCTAGAGGTGCTGGGGTCCGGACCTTCTTCAAAGGGACTCTGAAGGCAATTTGGGGCATCAACACTCAGCCTGGAGATGATGGAAGAGAAAGAAGAGGATTGAGAGAGAAGTTTACTGGGCCAAGCCTGGAAGCAGGGCACCTTACTTCTGCTCACAGTTGCATGCCACACGTAATAACTGCAAGGAATTCTGGGAAAGATGGGCCCCCAAGGAAGGGAAAATGAGGGTGTAGGCAGTGGCAGTGTCTGCTACAGAGCCTTTCTAGCACCATCTGGCTGCCTCCTCTGCTACCACTCAATCCCATTTGAATTGCCAAAGAGAGAAAAAAGAACAGGAGAACGGAACTCCTGAGAATAACAAAATTTAATCTGAGAGCCAAGGAGAAAAACAGCAATGAAGAAGACTGAGAAGGGAAATCAGAGAACAAAAGACAAAAGCCAGGAGTGTGGAGACATTAAGATCAAAGGAAAGAGGTCCAAAAATGAAGCCAAGAATGCCTAATTCATTTTCATGTTTCATCAGATGGTGCTGAGGGTTGAACAAGCTGGGGAAAGTGGAAGCATTTTCACAACGATAAGCCATGTAAGAGATGCCTGCCCATAACCTATCTGCAAGCCTAGTTTTGCCTGCAACATTCAGAGTCCCTGAAATTGTCAGGTCCCATCTTACTCCCTCCTTTCCTGCACTCCCCACAGATGGAATAGCAAGGAAGGGCCTGGGGGAAAAAAAAATGCCCCCACCCACAACCTCAGGTAAACTTTCAACGTCAGGTGTTATTCCTAAACCCCATGAGGTCACGAAGGTTTGCATCCCCAGGATACCATGTCCCTGCACCCTTCTGGGGAATATGCACCCCTGTTTTATACCAGACTGGACTGGGCTGCGCTTGTTCTTGAAGAAGAGAGAAAAAAAATACAAGAAATCTTTGTACAGGAGGGTGGGAT
This sequence comes from Neotragus moschatus, assembly GCA_006410615.1. NCBI lineage: Eukaryota > Metazoa > Chordata > Mammalia > Artiodactyla > Bovidae > Neotragus > Neotragus moschatus. Next base: position 26,903 of record SJYA01000606.1, on the reverse strand, counting down.
GGGAGGGTAGGAGGAGGGTTTCAAAAGCTTTTCTAAATTTAATTATATGTCATTTTCTAATTGTACTTCATAATTGTGTAATTATCCCCAAGTATTTTTCTTTAAGTAATAGAACTCATAATTACATACTAATTGAAATGTGTAATCTCATCATTAGGATATGTAAATATATAATAGTGTGAAGATAAGGTAATTAAAATGCCAGGGATGACTCTCATAAAAGCTGGTGACATGTTCCTGCTTCTGTCCCAGGATTCTCTGCTCCAGCTGGCTTTGAAATTCCACCTGGACAGAGAAGATAAGCCCCAAGACCCAGGCAATGTGTAACGGGAGGGTGCATTTACCAACAAACAGGCTATCTGGCAGTGGGAGTGCCTCCCCCACCTCATCCTACCCAAGATACCTCCTTGGGATTCCCACTTTCACATTCTTCCCCATCTGAAAAGAATTTCAAGTTGCTGGATGGCTGAATAAAGGCTGTATTATAACTCTCCCTACCACCCTTGCTTAATGTAGGGCTCAGAGTGGATTGGACTGCCCTTGACATCAGAACCAAGACATACACAAAAGAATGAATATATATATATCTTCTGCCTTAGTCAGAGTTCTCCAGAGGAACAGAACTAGTGGGAGATGATCAATACACAGATTGATAGATAGATAGCTAGATAATAGATGACAGATAGATGTTGTTATTCATTTGCTAAGTCATGTCTGACTCTTTGCGACCTCACGGACTGTAGCATGTTAGGTAGATATTGAGAGAGACTGAGATTTATTGCGTCATACTGAGGCTGGCTCACTCAATTATGGAGTCCGAGAAGTCCTACGATCTGCCATCTGCAAGCAGGAGAGCTAGGGAAGTTAGGGGTGCAATTCAGGCCACATCTGAAGGCCTGAGAACTGGAGACATTGATACTATAAGTCCCGCTCTGAGTCTGCAAGCCTGAGGATCAGAAGCAATGATGTCCGAGGGCAGGAGGAGACAGATGGCTGAGTTCAAGCAGAGAGTGAATTTGCGCTTTCACTGTCTTTTTGTTCCATTCAGGCCCTCAATGGATTGGATGATGCTTACCTGCGTAGATGAGTGCACTCTTCTTTAGTCAATCTAAATTCAAAATCCAATCTCTTGGCATTCTCACAGATAGACCCAGAAAAAATGTTCTACCAGCTCTCTGGGCATGTGTGCGCTTACTCACTCAACTGTGTCAGACTCTTGGCCACCCCATGAACTGTAGCCCTTCAGGCTCCTCTGTCCATGGAATTTTCCAGGGAAGAATTCTGGAGTGGGTTGCCATTTCCTCCTCCAAGGGATCTTCCCAATGTAGGAATCGAATCTGTGTCTCTTGCATCTCCTGCTATGGCAGGTGGACTCTTTACCACTGCACCATCTGACTCTCCGGGCTCCCTGGCCCAATCAAGCTGATACATAAAATTAATCATCACCCCTCCCCTTGCCCCTAATCCCCTAGCCCCCGTAATACCCAGGACCAACCTCAGATTAAAATCTGAGTCTCTCTTCATGACTAGAAGCTGCTTTTCTAGGGAGATCCTCTGATGAGGACCACTTTGTGAGGTTTCAGTCACCTGGAAGACCCCAAAGTGGAGGCCGAGAACCAGCCTCGGCCACATCTACCAGCTTCCTGCCCCTAGGCTAAAACCCAGAGACACAGACCATCAACAAATCTGTCCACCCTGAGATGACACGCATGACCTCCCCTGGAGGTGACAGGTGTCCCAGATGTGAGCAATAGGGCAGATGTGAGGGAAGATTTCCTGGAAGAAGAGACATATGAACTCAAGTCTGAAGGGTAGAAAATGGGGTGGAGGAGACAAAACGTGCCATAGATGGGAGGTGAGAGTGTGACCAGTTCAGTAGGGTGTAGAGACCATGAGCAGAGAGTCAGGAAGGACGAGGTTGGAGGGTAGACAGGATCCAGGCTGAAGAGCCCTGTAAACTTCATCAAAGTTTGGAATCTCCTGAAAAAGATGTTTTTGACTAATTTAGCAGTAAGGCTGGAAAGATGGACACACTGATGGATTGATGTAGTGGTGATGGCTGGGTAGCTCTTGGATATCACAGCCAGGTCTCCAGCAAAACTGCAGCATGGGCTCTACCAGGGTGATGAGGTTTTGTTCTACTTCTGATTCCCAAGTCCCAGAAAAGCAGGGCTGGCAAAGCAGAAATGAAATCCAAGACCCAGTGCTCTCCCCACTCTGTACCAATCCTGGGGACACAGAGAGGCTCTGCTTGTCCACCCACTTCTCACCTGGTCTAGTCACTTCACACAGATACACACCCCCCCAAAGGCCCCATGTCACACAATGGCACTAAAAACCCCTGACCCCCAAAACCCCCAAGAGAAAGGACCTCTCCAAACTACCATCCTCAAACAGAGAGTTTCTCAACATTGGATACCACAGATTACTTTGCTCTCAGCATCTTATTAAATGATGAGTATTCCAAACAAGCTGCTTTGAAATTCAGTTTGTAGCCCTCAGAAATCTCAGAAGCACACGGGGCTTCAGCCTGGATGTGATGAGGCAGACATTTCCCCGGGAAGTGGATCATACACCGGCCTCCAGGTCACAGGCCCTTGAAACTTACCTCCGGAGCAGGAGTGCTGAAGTGTGGCTTGAATGACAGAGAGGATGACTCCCTGCAGGGAAGTGGCTTCCTACAGAGGGTGGCTTCCTGCAGGGAGCCCAGCAGAACCCCACGGTTCTTTGGTGTGGGAGGAAAGGGGAGGGCCGATTCATGTCAGAAATCAGAAGGGAGGTAAGCGGAGTCCCTATCTCAGTATATTTCAAGCATTTTCTTTGTATACCAGTCAGACAATCGTTGAATTGTGACTTGACTCAACATCCCCAGATGCTGGCAAACTGACTACATCTGATCCCTTAACCTGAAGAATGTGTATTACAAGCCCTTTTCCCTTTCTTCTGAGATGCATTTTTACTCACATGAAGCATTCAGCCCATGTGCACACAAAAATCCTCATGCAGGTATTGGCAGTCTTGTTCCATCGTGATGGGCTGGGCTTGGGTGGGTGGCATGGGGACAGAGGGACCCTCAGCCCTGGTCTCTATGCCACTCTGGAGGGGATCAAGCCTGGGATTTCAAATACAGTTACTGAGGCCACAAATGCCAGCGCTTGGCCAGCTGGCTGAAACTCTGTCCCATTTGTTCAAAAAAGTAACAGTTGCCTCAGCTTATATATTCTCTTCTGTAAGTTTCTATCATTGGCTGCCTCAGAGACACACACACAATGGGGCTTACAGTGGTAACAGTACAGCAGTGCATTAAGTTCAAATTACATTTTGAAAGCCATTATCTCCCTCAGAAGTCTCTCCCTCTAGGTCTGAAAGTTAGGGCTGGACAGCTCCCAGCTGAGTCAATGCCAGGGTCTCTGGGAAGAAATCAGCAATGGGGCAGGAGCAGAGTGAGCCCCTGGCAACCTGGAAAAGTGAGCTGAGATCCTTGGGCACAGCTTGGGGCCTGAGACCCGCCTGTCCTGCAGCGGTCCCTCTGCCTTGAACTCCATCTCAGCATGCCTATGTCAGAGATCACAGGCACGGCAGATGGAGCCTGGACTCCTGAGTCACCCAGATATGAATTCCAGTCCTGGCTTTGCAACCATGAGTTGAGGGACCTAGAGAAATTTATTTCTCTGAACTTCAGTTTATTTAAGCAAAATGGAAATAGAGACAAATTCATAGGATTTTGTCCTGAGGGTGAAATTCGATCATATCACTAGCTAGCTGTTCCGTACTAGGTATGAAATAATGGTCCTTCCTGGCCTCATCCTGACATAAGATATAATAAACTCTACCCTCAGGATCTTTCTACCCCCCAGTAATTGTCTCTACCTGACTGGCTTGTCTTTTTCCTCCTCATCCTAATAAGAAAATGGCAAAATTGGGCAATTACTAACAAGGAATCAGTAAATGGTGAGTGATAAGCCTGGAGGGATTGGGTAGGGGGGTGTGTGGTCAGAGAATGATGCCCTGATGCTTCATAAATGGAACCACTCATCATCTAGCTGATGATGAGATGCAAAAGTTGAGTGAGGGGGTGAGTGAGATTATTGAATCCAAGAGATCAAAGATTCCAGAAGCCATGCACTAACCACTATGAAACACTGCCCCTCAACATTTAAAACCAAAGAGAGAAGATGCGTATATATACCAACTAGGTTTAGCCACAAGATTATGAGGTTATGATTATCTACGGACCATATAAGGCTACATGGAAGAGATGATGGTGAAGATGGGCATTAAAGAATGTATGAGCAATGTTTGGCAATGCAGAGATTAGAGGAAACAGGTTCAAGAAAATGTATGATGACTCAATCTTTGCAAAGTTCTTCTAACTTGGTACTGGTTCTTCCACAAATGAAAATGGAGTCAGAAATGTGGACTGTAATCCCATCTGTTCTGCTTAAAAGCTGGTGATGCTGGACACATCACAACCCTTTGGAGCCTCAATTTTCTCACCTATAAAATTTGGATAAGAATCTTGTTTTCAGTTGCAAGATAAAGTGAGAAAGTGACCTGTACCCAGTATAGATCAATGATTCGCAGACCCACTAGAACATTAGAGTTACCCGGGGTGAATGCTAAAAATACAGATTTCTGGAGGGACACAGCTGGACCAGCAGGACAGAGCAGAGATGTTTTCTGACCTCTCTCTCTTCCCATACTTGGATCTATTGCCAGGGCCCCACTCACCAAGCCTAACAGAAGCTGGCCAGCAGGGGAGATACAGCTTATGGGAATCCTTCTGGTACATACAGATTAGGGAAGAAACAGAAAAATTAGCACTCTCCCCTCTCAAAACTTCCAGTGGCTCCCCACTGCCTGCTAAATAAAACTTAATCTCCCCAAATGGCCATTCAAGTCCTCTACAACCTACACCATCTTTCCAGACTCTTCTTCACTCATGGCTCACATGCCGAAGCCTGAAATGGCACCACTGGTTTTCCAGCCCATTGCATCTTCTCGTGTCATTCCACTTCTCCCCAGCCCCGTCTCTGGCTTAGGAGATTCTCCTGCTGCTGCTGCTAAGTCGCTTCAGTCGTGTCTAACTCTGTGCAACCCCATAGAGGGCAGCCCACCAGGCTCCCCCGTCTCTGGGATTCTTCAGGCAAGAACACTGGAGTGGGTTGCTATCTCCTTCTCCAATGCATGAAAATGAAAAGTGAAAGGGAAGTTGCTCAGTTGTGTCCGACTCTTAGTGACCCCATGGACTGCAGCCCACCAGGCTCCTCCATCCATGGGATTTTCCAGGCAAGGGTACTGGAGTGGAGTGCCATTGCCTTCTCCTTTAGGAGATTCTACTTAGCCTCAATTCACGGTCTGTCTTAAACTCTGTCTCCTCCATACTCTCATTTCTGATTATTTCCAACTGGTGGAATGTCTTATTCCCTGCTGCTGCCCTAACAACTTAATTTGGGCCACCTGTCTGATTCATCACGTACCATCTCACCCTTGTCATCCATTCCCACCAATCATATGCTGAAATTGTGTCTGTGTACCACTTCTATTATATCGAAGGTTCCACAGCAGAAACTGTCTTCATGTGTTTGCATTCTCCAGTTCCCAACACTGTCCTATTCAGGATGTCTCTCCCTTTCCCAGGCTCATGGACTCCTTTGAGATACAGGTCAGGGAATTCTCTGGCAGTCCAGTGGTTAGGACTCTGCATGCTCATTGCCGAGGTCCTAGGTTCAATCCCTATCGGGGAACTAAGATTTCAGAAGCCACTTGGCTGGGCCAAAATATCCAGATCAAATGCCAATGCCTCTGTTTCCTCCAGGCAAAGCCAATTCATCTTCTCTTTCTCCTGCATAAGATGTACAATATATATCTTACCCCACATGTATACCCCCCCCCCAGGAGCCTGGGTTCAAACTCTGAAACTCCATCACTCAAAAGTTGTTCAACATTGAGAAATTGATTTAAATTCTCTATGCCTGTTTCTTCATGGTGCCTAGCACAGCAAATAAGATAGTATATATAAATCATTCAGCACAGTGCTGGGCATATATATTAACTGCTGAAAAAATGTCAGCTATTAATATTATTACTTGACTCTAAGCTCCCTGATGCGAAGAGTTGACTCATTCGAAAAGACTCTGATGCTGGGAGAGATTGGAGGCAGGAGGAGAAGGGGACGACAGAGGATGAGATGGCTGGATGGCATCACTGACTCGATGGACGTGAGTCTGAGTGAACTCCGGGAGTTGGTGATGGGCAGGGAGGCCTGGCATGCTGCGATTCATGGGGTCGCAGAGTTGGACACGACTGAGCAACTGAACTGAACTGAACTGAAGCTCCCTGAAGGCAGGACCTATGTATTGATCTTTATTTCCCTAGTGTCTGCACAATGTCCAGTATACAGTACATATTCATTGTATGAACAAATAGGCATTCAATAAACATTGGTTGGGTGGTTGGCCGGATTGTTGGTTGATGGGTGGGCAGATAGATGGCTGGTCAAACAGTAGGTCTAGTGTTGCCAACTGGTTACATAAATAAGTGAATCAGTAGGTTTTCAATATGTGTTGGCTCATCAGTTCTTTGCTTAAAACAAATGTGTGAATGAAGAATGAATAATAGTATTTAATAAGAAGGTTGCCTATTTGCATGGTTGAATGAGCAGACAGATTTTCCACAAATAGCAGAAGTTCCATAAATGCTGCCTGGGTAAGTGAATGAACAAACATCCTAAAATATAACAATAGCTTAGAGTAAAGCCAGAGAGGACACAGCTAGAGCAGTGGTGGGGGGAAATGGATGATGAAGCCGGCCACGCAGTAACTATCTCAGAGACTCCGCTTGTCCCTGCCATTTCTAGAGGCTTCCCCACCGCAGCTGCTTCTGCAGACTTCCTGGGCAGCAATATGGGTGACATGGGAAGCTGGGGCTGGGTAAGGGGCTGGAGATGGGCAAGCCACCCCTCCTTCTTCCCACTCAGCCAAGGAGCAGCCTTCCCAGGCCCCCACCTAGAGCTGGCTTTCCTGTCCCACTCCTGAAAAGGAGGGACCTCCACCTCCAAGCACATTAGGAACAAATTCTGTACTTCCTCTGTTCCAGGGGCAGAGATGTTAGCTCACTGGATCCTCAGCCCTATTCCTTGGCTTTTCCCCCCAAGAAAGCCCCAGCAACTCACATCTCCCAGTTTATGAATTATTTTGCAACATGTCTGCAGATGTGTGAACTAGAAATCTTACGCATGTTGGAGGGTTTTGCCATTTCTATTAAATATGCCATTCATTTGGTAGGTAATTAAATGTGCAATAATGGGCTCTAATTTCCATCTTAAATGACTTCCCAGGAGCAGTAGAAAGAGAGATGCAGGGTGTAATTTTCTAGAAGAGGCTTTTTTCCCCCTAAAGCTTTTTAGCACCTAGAAGAAGGGGGAATTAAGTAAAATAAAGTCGGTTTTGACACTGCTCCACATGAGCGTCGTCAGCGATTACCCCCTACTTAGGGAGGGAGACTAGAGCTTGCCACGCAACACCAAAGCCCTACGGCAGCCTAGGGACCACGGTCCTGGCAGTCTGAGCTTGAGGAGGAGAAGAGCCAGTGGGCAACAACAGGAGCTGGGGTGTGGCAGGAAGGCATCTCTGCAGACCCCCACGGACACTACATTTGGGCAGAATCTGGAAATCTGAGAAGGATAAGCCTTCCTCCTCTTCTCTGTACTTCCCACACCATCCACGTCCATATGTGAGGACACATGTGCACACACACACACACACACACACACACACACATTCACAGAAGCATGGAGTTCGCCTCCAACCCTAGAAGTGCCTATCTGAGCCAACTGCAGGGAGGCAGCCAGGAAGCCTCAGATCCACCAATGGCTGTGAAAATATGGTTGAGTTATTTGGCCTCTCTGAGCCTCATCTGTGAGACAGGAATCGTCAAACCCAACCCAGAAGATCATCGTAAGCATCAAAGTTGAGACCATGCAGAAAGACTAGCACAGCCTGGGCTCCTGGAAGCAAGCTCTCAATGGATGAATTCCCTCTCGCCTTTCTCTCCCTCAGTCAGCACTGAGGGTCGGCTTGTAATTCCAGGGCCAGGAAGCCTGCTCACCCTCCAGGAGTCGCCCCGNAATCGTCAAACCCAACCCAGAAGATCATCGTAAGCGTCAAAGTTGGGACCATGCAGAAAGACTAGCACAGCCTGGGCTCCTGGGAGCAAGCTCTCAATGGATGAATTCCCTCTCGCCTTTCTCGTCCTCAGTCAGCACTGAGGGCCGGCTTGTAATTCCAGGGCCAGGAAGCCTGCTCACCCTCCAGGAGTCGCCCCAATTCTCCCCACTCTCCGGCCTCATCCCTCGGGGCAGCCAGCCCTCTCCTTCCCTCCCCTGCCTCGTCCCATCTCCGGGCAGCCTCTGCATTCCAGCGGGAGCGAGCCCATCGGCCTTTCCTGAGGCAGGGCTGACACCGCAGGGAGGCTAAGGGGCCCAAAGGACCAGGCTTCTGATAGGAACACAAAGGAAGCACAATGGCTGAGCGAGGATAGAGAACAGCCCGGCAGGACCCAGGGTTCATGGTGAGGTCAGACTCCGCAGCCAGCCCTCGGGGGCATTCTCGGCTCCCTGAATCTCCAGGGACTGGCATCACAAACACGCAGGCCCAGTGGAAGGGCTGTCACCAGCCGGTGCCTCCCAGCCTCTGGGCGTCTCTCAGCTCGGCAGTCTCTGAATGTGGACGAGGGCGGGCGCTGAGGGCAATAAACCAGGCTGTCTCCCGGCTCCTCTGGCCGGTCTCCATCCTGGACGTTTGGGAAGGTGATAAGGGAAGAACCCTGAGAGCACATCCCAGGATATCTCGGGATCTCAGGCCAGGACTATATTACATAACAGCTCGGCTGAAAGAAGGCCTGGGTAGAGGTGGGAGTGGAGACAGTGTGATAGGGAGTCATCTGAGGGACCCAGAGCACAGGCTGCCCTCAAATATAAACATAAATACGGGTGCAAGGGCGGGTGAGAACTGAAAAAAACCCAGAGGTCATTCACTGGTGGCAAGGCCTGGGCCCCCATTCACTGAGGTGGAGGGGGTGGCATGGAACACCCCAAGCCGCTCGGGCTGCACTGCAAAGCTTTCCACTTATTTGTTCTTCCAAGGTCCCACTCCTCTCTGGTTAATCATCCAGGCGATATTTGTAGATTGTCAACTTCACACCAAGCAGACCATTCATACAATAAATATCATGGGTTTTAGAGGCAGGNCAAGGGCGGGTGAGAACTGAAAAAAACCCAGAGGTCATTCACTGGTGGCAGGGCCTGGGCCCCCATTCACTGAGGTGGAGGGGGTGGCATGGAACACCCCAAGCCACTCGGGCTGCACTGCAAAGCTTTCCACTTATTTGTTCTTCCAAGGTCCCACTCTTCTCTGGTTAATCATCCAGGCGATGTTTGTAGATTGTCAACTTCACACCAAGCAGACCATTCATACAATAAATATCATGGGTTTTAGAGGCAGGCCACCTGATTGGAGCCCCTATGCTGTCATTACTGGTTATACGACTTTGACTAGTTACTTGAAGTCTCTGGGCCTCAGTTTTCACATCTCTAGAATGGGACTGTTGTAAAGATTACATGGGAAAATAACTACACAGTGCTTAGCATCGTGGCTAGCGAATATTTTTGCATTAACTAAGAAAAAGTTAGTCACTGCTGTTATTACGAGGTCAGCACGCTGAGACTTTAAGACGTTCAAAACGTACGATTATCCTCTTAGATAATCAATGAATTATATACT
>SJYA01000606.1:0-15578 GCA_006410615.1 Neotragus moschatus | reverse complement strand
CAGGGAGGCCTGGCATGCTGCGATTCATGGGGTCGCAGAGTTGGACACGACTGAGCAACTGAACTGAACTGAACTGAAGCTCCCTGAAGGCAGGACCTATGTATTGATCTTTATTTCCCTAGTGTCTGCACAATGTCCAGTATACAGTACATATTCATTGTATGAACAAATAGGCATTCAATAAACATTGGTTGGGTGGTTGGCCGGATTGTTGGTTGATGGGTGGGCAGATAGATGGCTGGTCAAACAGTAGGTCTAGTGTTGCCAACTGGTTACATAAATAAGTGAATCAGTAGGTTTTCAATATGTGTTGGCTCATCAGTTCTTTGCTTAAAACAAATGTGTGAATGAAGAATGAATAATAGTATTTAATAAGAAGGTTGCCTATTTGCATGGTTGAATGAGCAGACAGATTTTCCACAAATAGCAGAAGTTCCATAAATGCTGCCTGGGTAAGTGAATGAACAAACATCCTAAAATATAACAATAGCTTAGAGTAAAGCCAGAGAGGACACAGCTAGAGCAGTGGTGGGGGGAAATGGATGATGAAGCCGGCCACGCAGTAACTATCTCAGAGACTCCGCTTGTCCCTGCCATTTCTAGAGGCTTCCCCACCGCAGCTGCTTCTGCAGACTTCCTGGGCAGCAATATGGGTGACATGGGAAGCTGGGGCTGGGTAAGGGGCTGGAGATGGGCAAGCCACCCCTCCTTCTTCCCACTCAGCCAAGGAGCAGCCTTCCCAGGCCCCCACCTAGAGCTGGCTTTCCTGTCCCACTCCTGAAAAGGAGGGACCTCCACCTCCAAGCACATTAGGAACAAATTCTGTACTTCCTCTGTTCCAGGGGCAGAGATGTTAGCTCACTGGATCCTCAGCCCTATTCCTTGGCTTTTCCCCCCAAGAAAGCCCCAGCAACTCACATCTCCCAGTTTATGAATTATTTTGCAACATGTCTGCAGATGTGTGAACTAGAAATCTTACGCATGTTGGAGGGTTTTGCCATTTCTATTAAATATGCCATTCATTTGGTAGGTAATTAAATGTGCAATAATGGGCTCTAATTTCCATCTTAAATGACTTCCCAGGAGCAGTAGAAAGAGAGATGCAGGGTGTAATTTTCTAGAAGAGGCTTTTTTCCCCCTAAAGCTTTTTAGCACCTAGAAGAAGGGGGAATTAAGTAAAATAAAGTCGGTTTTGACACTGCTCCACATGAGCGTCGTCAGCGATTACCCCCTACTTAGGGAGGGAGACTAGAGCTTGCCACGCAACACCAAAGCCCTACGGCAGCCTAGGGACCACGGTCCTGGCAGTCTGAGCTTGAGGAGGAGAAGAGCCAGTGGGCAACAACAGGAGCTGGGGTGTGGCAGGAAGGCATCTCTGCAGACCCCCACGGACACTACATTTGGGCAGAATCTGGAAATCTGAGAAGGATAAGCCTTCCTCCTCTTCTCTGTACTTCCCACACCATCCACGTCCATATGTGAGGACACATGTGCACACACACACACACACACACACACACACACATTCACAGAAGCATGGAGTTCGCCTCCAACCCTAGAAGTGCCTATCTGAGCCAACTGCAGGGAGGCAGCCAGGAAGCCTCAGATCCACCAATGGCTGTGAAAATATGGTTGAGTTACTTGGCCTCTCTGAGCCTCATCTGTGAGACAGGAATCGTCAAACCCAACCCAGAAGATCATCGTAAGCGTCAAAGTTGGGACCATGCAGAAAGACTAGCACAGCCTGGGCTCCTGGGAGCAAGCTCTCAATGGATGAATTCCCTCTCGCCTTTCTCGTCCTCAGTCAGCACTGAGGGCCGGCTTGTAATTCCAGGGCCAGGAAGCCTGCTCACCCTCCAGGAGTCGCCCCAATTCTCCCCACTCTCCGGCCTCATCCCTCGGGGCAGCCAGCCCTCTCCTTCCCTCCCCTGCCTCGTCCCATCTCCGGGCAGCCTCTGCATTCCAGCGGGAGCGAGCCCATCGGCCTTTCCTGAGGCAGGGCTGACACCGCAGGGAGGCTAAGGGGCCCAAAGGACCAGGCTTCTGATAGGAACACAAAGGAAGCACAATGGCTGAGCGAGGATAGAGAACAGCCCGGCAGGACCCAGGGTTCATGGTGAGGTCAGACTCCGCGGCCAGCCCTCGGGGGCATTCTCGGCTCCCTGAATCTCCAGGGACTGGCATCACAAACACGCAGGCCCAGTGGAAGGGCTGTCACCAGCCGGTGCCTCCCAGCCTCTGGGCGTCTCTCAGCTCGGCAGTCTCTGAATGTGGACGAGGGCGGGCGCTGAGGGCAATAAACCAGGCTGTCTCCCGGCTCCTCTGGCCGGTCTCCATCCTGGACGTTTGGGAAGGTGATAAGGGAAGAACCCTGAGAGCACATCCCAGGATATCTCGGGATCTCAGGCCAGGACTATATTACATAACAACTCGGCTGAAAGAAGGCCTGGGTAGAGGTGGGAGTGGAGACAGTGTGATAGGGAGTCATCTGAGGGACCCAGAGCACAGGCTGCCCTCAAATAAAAACATAAATACGGGTGCAAGGGCGGGTGAGAACTGAAAAAAACCCAGAGGTCATTCACTGGTGGCAGGGCCTGGGCCCCCATTCACTGAGGTGGAGGGGGTGGCATGGAACACCCCAAGCCACTCGGGCTGCACTGCAAAGCTTTCCACTTATTTGTTCTTCCAAGGTCCCACTCTTCTCTGGTTAATCATCCAGGCGATGTTTGTAGATTGTCAACTTCACACCAAGCAGACCATTCATACAATAAATATCATGGGTTTTAGAGGCAGGCCACCTGATTGGAGCCCCTATGCTGTCATTACTGGTTATACGACTTTGACTAGTTACTTGAAGTCTCTGGGCCTCAGTTTTCACATCTCTAGAATGGGACTGTTGTAAAGATTACATGGGAAAATAACTACACAGTGCTTAGCATCGTGGCTAGTGAATATTTTTGCATTAACTAAGAAAAAGTTAGTCACTGCTGTTATTACGAGGTCAGCACGCTGAGACTTTAAGACGTTCAAAACGTACGATTATCCTCTTAGATAATCAATGAATTATATACTGCGGAGAAGGCAGTGGCACCCCACTCCAGCACTCTTGCCTGGAAAATCCCATGCATGGAGGAGCCTGGTGGGCTACAGTCCACGGGTTCGCTAAGAGTCGGACATGACTGAGCGACTTCACTTTCACTTTTCACTTTCATGCACTGGGGAAGGAAATGGCAACCTACTCCAGTGTTCTTGCCTGGAGAATCCCAGGGACAGGGGAGCCTGGTGGGCTGCCGTCTCTGGGGTCACACAGTGTTGGACACAACTGAAGCAACTTAGCAGCAGCAGCAGCATATACTACATGTCCCCCCAAAAGAGACTGTTCTGTCCTTTTCGTTGCCTACAGCATCCGTGATTTTGCACATAATAGGAGGTCAGTAGCTTTTTGAAAAATTGAGGTAAGTTCCTTAATGACCAAGGATAAACTATTTCAGCAATAACTGATATTGGAGACTATTACCTTATACTGGGGTTTGGGGCCTGGAGAGATGACAGTTTAAGCTTGGAAGTGACAAAGACACAAATTTAGACTAGTCATGAAACTTGCAATCAGACAGTCTCCAGAGCTCACCTCTACGGCATTCCCTTTCCATTCTCTTTAAGGGAGGACGTACCACATTACATGTGGGCTGCTGGGTAGGGTATTCATATTGCAACGCTCATCCCTGATCTGTGTATAATACTGAGTCCCTTCTGGTGGGATGCTGACGTGCACAGAAATATCAGCTTGTGAGGAGGAGAAAGGTACTGCGGAGAGGCAGACAGAAGTTATAAAATCAGAGGGCGTGAAACAAGCTTGGAGGCTCCTCCTACAACCCCAGACTCTGACAGCTGCAAGGGCCTTTAGGGGTCACCCCCATCCTTCCCACCCATCCGACAGAAGAGAACTCAAGGTACAAGGAGGCTCTGTGACTGGACCAAGGCCACCAGCTAGTTGGTGACAGGGCTGGGACCAAGAGCATCCTCCTGACTCGGCTTCAGTGATCTTCCCACTGCACCTGGCTGTCATCTTCTCTGAACATGAATCCATCAGAGGCAAGCAGATGACTACCTTCCATCCCAAGCAGGCCAGAGGGGCCCCAAGAGCATCATGTAGGTGAGAGAGGCCCAAACAGGGCTCCTTACTAGAAGCCAACCACGGGGGCATGTTTTTTATCCCACACCCACCCCTGCGGTGAGGGTAAGCATGTTTATGTCTGCAATTGAGTCGGTTGGACAGAGGAATCAGTCAGTCCTCAAGGCAATTAGAACTGACACCTGCTTTTGATATTGAAAACGATCTGAGAAATAATTACATGAGTTACAGTTCAGCTGTCATATTTAAAAACAGGTAGGGGCCTGATGGATATACCTGAGGGAGGGATCATGGCCTGTGAAGCAAGGCTCTCCAAAGGGGCCTCTTGCAGATGAAGCCCAGCTCAGAGGAATCCACAGAGACCCACCTCCTCTCTGCTCCTTGGCCCAGCCCANCACGCTGAGACTTTAAGACGTTCAAAACGTACGATTATCCTCTTAGATAATCAATGAATTATATACTGCGGAGAAGGCAGTGGCACCCCACTCCAGCACTCTTGCCTGGAAAATCCCATGCATGGAGGAGCCTGGTGGGCTACAGTCCACGGGTTCGCTAAGAGTCGGACATGACTGAGCGACTTCACTTTCACTTTTCACTTTCATGCACTGGGGAAGGAAATGGCAACCTACTCCAGTGTTCTTGCCTGGAGAATCCCAGGGACAGGGGAGCCTGGTGGGCTGCCGTCTCTGGGGTCACACAGTGTTGGACACAACTGAAGCAACTTAGCAGCAGCAGCAGCATATACTACATGTCCCCCCAAAAGAGACTGTTCTGTCCTTTTCGTTGCCTACAGCATCCGTGATTTTGCACATAATAGGAGGTCAGTAGCTTTTTGAAAAATTGAGGTAAGTTCCTTAATGACCAAGGATAAACTATTTCAGCAATAACTGATATTGGAGACTATTACCTTATACTGGGGTTTGGGGCCTGGAGAGATGACAGTTTAAGCTTGGAAGTGACAAAGACACAAATTTAGACTAGTCATGAAACTTGCAATCAGACAGTCTCCAGAGCTCACCTCTACGGCATTCCCTTTCCATTCTCTTTAAGGGAGGACGTACCACATTACATGTGGGCTGCTGGGTAGGGTATTCATATTGCAACGCTCATCCCTGATCTGTGTATAATACTGAGTCCCTTCTGGTGGGATGCTGACGTGCACAGAAATACCAGCTTGTGAGGAGGAGAAAGGTACTGCGGAGAGGCAGACAGAAGTTATAAAATCAGAGGGCGTGAAACAAGCTTGGAGGCTCCTCCTACAACCCCAGACTCTGACAGCTGCAAGGGCCTTTAGGGGTCACCCCCATCCTTCCCACCCATCCGACAGAAGAGAACTCAAGGTACAAGGAGGCTCTGTGACTGGACCAAGGCCACCAGCTAGTTGGTGACAGGGCTGGGACCAAGAGCATCCTCCTGACTCGGCTTCAGTGATCTTCCCACTGCACCTGGCTGTCATCTTCTCTGAACATGAATCCATCAGAGGCAAGCAGATGACTACCTTCCATCCCAAGCAGGCCAGAGGGGCCCCAAGAGCATCATGTAGGTGAGAGAGGCCCAAACAGGGCTCCTTACTAGAAGCCAACCACGGGGGCATGTTTTTTATCCCACACCCACCCCTGCGGTGAGGGTAAGCATGTTTATGTCTGCAATTGAGTCGGTTGGACAGAGGAATCAGTCAGTCCTCAAGGCAATTAGAACTGACACCTGCTTTTGATATTGAAAACGATCTGAGAAATAATTACATGAGTTACAGTTCAGCTGTCATATTTAAAAACAGGTAGGGGCCTGATGGATATACCTGAGGGAGGGATCATGGCCTGTGAAGCAAGGCTCTCCAAAGAGGCCTCTTGCAGATGAAGCCCAGCTCAGAGGAATCCACAGAGACCCACCTCCTCTCTGCTCCTTGGCCCAGCCCAATGGGAAGACACAAGGCAGCTACGTCCTATAGCAAAACTGAGGACCGCACTGGGGCCCTTGGGGGCAGGAAGAAAGGAAGGTGACGGTCTTAGGGAGGGGAGCTGCCTGTGAACTGGTACCATTTCAACTGGTCTCTGCCAGCCTGCCAGGGTCCTAGTCCTCCTATTCCTCCCTCCTGCCCTCACACACAGTGTCTGCCCACTTGTTCGAAGAGCTATCCTGCAATCCCACCCCTGGGTATGTATCAGGAGGAAAGGGTAATTCAAAAAGATACATGCGCCTCAGTGTTCACTGCAGCACTTTTTATAAAAGCCAAGACATGGAAGCAGCCTAAGTGTTCACTGCAGATGAGTGGACAAAGATGTGGTGTATATACACAGAGGAATATTGCTCAGCCATGAAACAGAATGAAACAACGCCATTTGCAGCACCATGGATGAGCCAAGAGATTACCATGCAAAGTGAAATAAGTCAGGGGCTTCCCCAGTGGCTCAGGGGTAAAGAATCTGCCTGCAATACAGGAGAAGCAGGAGACGCAGGTTTGATCCCTGGGTCGGGAGGATCCCCTGGAGGAGGGTAAGGCAACCCACTCTAGTATTCTCATCTGGCAAATCCCATGGACACAGGGGCCTGGAGGTCACAGTCCATAATAGTTGGACTACTGATTGGGTTGCAGAGTCAAACACGACTGAAGTACCTGAGCACACAGGCACACATGCACGAAGTACAGACAGAGAAAGGAAAGTATCATATGCTATCACTTATACGTGGAATTTAAAAAAAAGATATGAATGAATTTATTTACAAAACGGAAATAGATCTATAGACCTGGAAAACAAACTTCGGGTTACCAAAGGGGAAGAGGGGGCAGACAGGGAAGACTAAATTAGGAGACTGGGATTAACATATACACACTACTTTATATAAAATAAAGAGCAAGGATCTTCTGTATAGCACAGGGAACTATACTCAACATTTTGTAATCACTATAAAGGAAAAAACTCAGAAAAATATGTATTTTATATAAATACATGTAGGTATCTGAATCACTGTGGTGTGCCCTTGAAACTAACACAGCATTCTAAGTCAAATGAAAGAGAAGTCGCTCAGTCGTGTCCAATTCTTTGCAACCCCATGGATTATGCAGTCCATGGGATTCTCCAGACCAGAATGTAGGAGTGGGTAGCCTTTTTCTTCTCCAGGGGATCTTCCCAACCCAGGGCTCGAACCCAGGTCTCCTGCATTGCAGGGATTTCTTTACCAGCTGAGCCACCAGGGAAGCCTATAAGTCAACTATACTTCAATTTTTTAAATAGCTAACTTCTAATTACACCATAAATAATTAATTTATAAGAGCTATCTAGCCCTGCCTTCTTCTCCTTGATAATCGTTCCAAAGTCTCAAGTGATAATTAAGGGAGATCTTTCACCATGCTACATCCAGGACCTGACGCAGGTCCTAACGTGTAGAAAACATTTTATATGTAGGTAATAAACAACTGATAACTCTTTTCAGTATTAGCACTCATTTCTTTGGTAGTTGTATAGTTTCATTCTTCCATATCCATTCTTTCCTTAGGTATTTATGAGCCTTTGGATGTGGGTGGCTGTGGGCATCGTGTCAAAGATGAGAAAATTGAAGTCAGAATGAATGAGGAGGGCTTGGCCAGGATCATGCAGCAGGAGAGCCAGGATCCAGCAGGCCTTTTACCCTGGGCTCTTTCAGCCACAGGAGGTGTCTGCCTCGGGATGTGAATGCGCCACAGTCACATGAAATGTGAAAGTGAAAGTCGCTCAGTNCAGAATGAATGAGGAGGGCTTGGCCAGGATCATGCAGCAGGAGAGCCAGGATCCAGCAGGCCTTTTACCCTGGGCTCTTTCAGCCACAGGAGGTGTCTGCCTCGGGATGTGAATGCGCCACAGTCACATGAAATGTGAAAGTGAAAGTCGCTCAGTCGTTTCTGACTCTGCCATCCCATGAACTATACAATCCATGGAACTCTCCAGGCTACAATACTGGAATGGGTAGCCATTCCCTTCTCCAGGGGATNCAGGATGTGAACGCGCCACAGTCACATGAAATGTGAAAGTGAAAGTCGCTCAGTCGTTTCTGACTCTTTGCCATCCCATGGACTATACAATCCATGGAACTCTCCAGGCTACAATACTGGAATGGGTAGCCATTCCCTTCTCCAGGGGATCTTCCCAATCCAGGGACTGAACCTAGGTCTCCCACAATGCAGACAGATTCTTCACCACCTGAGCCACCAGGGAAGTTCAAGAAATACTGGAGTGGGTAGCCTATCCTTTCTCCAGTGAGTCTTCTGGACCCAGGAATCAAGCCAGAGTCTCCTGCATTGCAGGCAGATTCATTACCAGCCTAGCTATGAGAGAACTCTCTCCAATAGTCCAGGTTCTACCTTGGGGCCTTGCATGTAGTAGGAGCACATTAACAAAGACAAACCAGTTTAGAGGTATTTGATCTTGGAGGCTCTTCTCTCACAGGGGCCCTGGGTGGGAGGGGCAGTGATTTAAGCCTATTGGTGGAGGCAAGGGCTGAGGCCTAGGTGGTGATGATAGGAAGCAGCAAGAAAGCAGAATAATAAAGCAAATTTCAAACAGTGATTAGGGCTGCAAAGATGGTCACAAATGGAGAATTTGTGAGAAAGAAAAATACTGGACAAAATGCATCAGTGGAATCAAGGTTTAGACTGTATGAGTCAGACTCTAAGTGCTCAGAGATTCAGAGAAGGGAGAAACTAGAGATGTCTGAAATGCTTCGTGAAAATGGAACCCAGCATCAGGCTTTGAAAAAAAGGTTAGAATTTGATTGGATGGAAGGCACAGGAGATGGGTCCTCCAAATGTGTGACAAGTGAAAAAGGTGTACAGCAAGAGAGCTTCGAGTAAAGTTTTATTTGGGACAAAATGAGGACTGCAGCCCAGCACCTAGGAGAGTTCTGAGACTGAGGCTTTGAGGGGGAGGGGTGGCGAGGTCAGTACATAAGATTCTGGTGAAGGGGGAGTTCAGTGCAATCAAGCACTCCTTTTACAAATGTCTCGTGCTAATCACAAGGAGGTGACGTCACTATGAAGGAAGTTAGTGCTTTTCTAGAAGGAATTTAGAGCTTTTCCAGATATGAGGAGATGCAAGGATTGGAATCATGAAATCAGTTCCTGAAAATATCTGATTGTCTAAAGACTGGTTCCACCAGTTTCCCTGGAATACAGAGTGCCTCACTCTCCACCCTGAATCCCCCCCAGTGGGTATTGAAGGTCAGGAGCTGTAGTAGCACAGGGTTCAGTCTCTGTAGAGGCAGATGGCAAAAGCCCTTGGCAAGTGCCAATTTTAGCTGACATGTGAAATCCAGAACGAAGGAATGGAAGCAAGGTCACATAAAACGACTACTATGTGTCAGACACCATGCCAGAGGCCGTCACACCCATGGGGAAGAGGGAATAAGCACCATGTGGGGGCCCGGGAATGAGAAAGAGGGCAGATGACAGTGAAGAGAGTTAAAATTTTACATAACCTCCTCCTCCTGCCTCTGTAACTCAGCTAGCCCTTTGCAAAGTGTAGATCACATAGCCACATAGTCTCAGAGACTGGGGACTTGCAATACTAGGAACTGGAGTTTATCTCACGTGCCCTTGTCCTGCTCTTTGCAGTCACCCAGCCCCTGCAAACCTGCTTAATCATGCCTGTCCAGGCCAGGCATCCCCCTCCCCATCTTGACTGCAGTTCCTGTGAGCAAGAAACGCCTTAGTTTAAACTAGCCTATNGGGACTTGCAATACTAGGAACTGGAGTTTATCTCACGTGCCCTTGTCCTGCTCTTTGCAGTCACCCAGCCCCTGCAAACCTGCTTAATCATGCCTGTCCAGGCCAGGCATCCCCCTCCCCATCTTGACTGCAGTTCCTGTGAGCAAGAAACGCCTTAGTTTAAACTAGCCTATTAACAGCTAGTGTTTCCCACTACAGTCTGTCTATAAAAACTCTGCAACCCCTTTGTTCGGGGCTCAGAGCTTGGAGTGTTAACTCCTCTGAGCCTGCCAGTATAACAAACCTGGTTCTCTAACTCTCCTAGTGTGGTGCTTGGTTTCTTGAGCATTGGTTTCTGCAACAACAGCAGAGGACCCAAGCAGGAAGGGAAAGACAAGGAGCAAGAGGGAGGGTCAGAGGAGCTCAGGCTAAGGCAGACCTTAAATGCAGGGCCAGGAGACATCCCCAGACCTCTCTCTGTGCTTGCTATGGGACTGTTTCGTGATTGCTTAATTTAAGCTGAGGATGAGCAACTTGAAAATGGAGACTGTTTCATCCACCATTGCAGTGTTTCCTGGATTTTACTGTGCTTTAGAATCATTGGGAGTGCTTATTAAAACACCATTTGGGGACTTCTCTGGTGATCCAGTGGTTAAGATTTCACCTTCCAAAGCAGGGGAAGGTTCAGTCTCTGGTCGGGAAGCTAGGATCCCACATGCCTCAGGGCAAAAACAAAACAAAACATAAAAACAGAAGCACCGTTGTAATGAATTCAATAAAGACTTTAAAGAAAATAGTCCTCATCAAAAAAAATCTTAAAAAAAAAAAAAGCCACCAGTTATAGGTCCCTCTTCCAGGAGTGTCTGATTCCATAGGTCTTAGGTTAGGCCTGATAATTTGCATTATTTTTTATTTAATATTTATTTCTTATTTATTTGGCTGCACCAGGTCTTAGTTGCACCATCCAAACTGTTCCGGCATGTGGGATCTAGTTCCCCAATCGAGGATCGACCTCGGACCCACTGCATTGGGACCTCAGAGGCTTAGCCATCCGACCACAGGGAAGCCCTGAGGATTTGCATTTCTAACAAGTTTCCAGTCTCACAAATGACCCTTGAGATTCTTGCTTCCTGAGAAACCTGCATGGGGTTTCCTCCCACATTGAATAGAGTTGACTTGTGTGACACAAGAGCGTCTTGTGGAAGCAATGGTGTGTGACTTCTAAGATGAGGTTACAGTTTATCCCACTCTCTCTTCGTGTCTGTGTGTCCTTTTCTGCCCTGCACAAAGGATCACGGGTACTATCTTCCTAGATTCTCTACATATGCATTAACGTACGATATTTGCTTTTCTCTCTCTGACTTACTTCACTTTGTATAATACACTCTAGGTTCATCTACATCATTAGAACTGACTCAAGTGTGTTCCTTTTTATAGCTGAGTAATATTCCATTGTGTATATGTATCACAACTTTCTTATCCAAAGATATACATTACTATATGTAATATAGATATCCAGTGGGAGTTTGATACATGATGCAGGGAACCCAAAGCCAGTGCTCTATGATAACCAGGAAGCATGAGGTGGGGAGAGTGATGGGAAGGGTGTTCAGGAGTGGGGGACACATGTATGCCTATGGCCAATTCATGTTGATGTATGGCAGAGGCCATCACAGTATTGTAAAGTAATTATCCTCCAATTAAAATAAATTCAGTTCAGTTCAGTCTCTCAGTAGTGTCTGACGTTTGCGACCCCATGGACTACAGCATGCCAGGCTTCGCTGTCTGTCCATCACCAACTCCCAGCGCTTGCTCAAACTCGTGTCCTTCGAGTTGGTGATGCCATCCAACCATCTCATCAAATTAACTAAAAAAAAAAAAAAAAAAAGATGAGGTTGTAGAAAACATTGCAGCTTGCTGCTCACTGTCTTGGATTGCCCAGGGGACGCCAGCCACCATGTTCTGAGGACACTCGGGTAGCCTTGTGGAGAGGGTCACGGGGCTTTGAAACTGAAGCCTCCAACCAAGAATCAACACCAACTTACCAGTCATATGAATGAGTCACCGTGGAAGCCGATCCTCCAGTCCTGGTCAAGCCTTCAGATGACTAAAGCCTCAGCCAATATTCTGACTGCTGCTTCACAACAAACCCTAAGTCAGAACTGCCGGAAGCTATGAGGGACAGCAAACTGCTATTGTTGCTTTAGGCCACTAAGTCTTGAGTGACCTGTTAGGCAGCCACAGATAACAAATACACCAGATGATGCTGACAAGGCTGGTCCAGGAACTACACTTGGAGAATGACTGCACTATTTTAACCCTTGTGCCCAGTGTGTACCTGGCATAAAGGAGGCACTCAATAAACATTTTTGAATTAATTAATGACTAAATGGATAAGAGATGAGGAATAAAGGTGAGACTTAAAGCTGCAAGCACTGGGGAGCCACTGAGTTGATAAACAACATGACAATGATATTTGGGGATATTTTCTGAGAAAGGGCATTAGAACCATGGTTTGCTCAGTGGTCTTGCTGGCAAAGTTGCCCACTTAGCGTACAGTCTCTGCTCTAGTTTACGAGGCCTCCATCCAAGGACTTGGATGGAGCCTAGGCGAAGGAGCTCCTAGGCCTGGGAACTGCTATGTCTCCTTCCTCTGGCCTGCAGAAGTCCTGCCAGGACCTCCATCTGTCCCTGCATTTTGATCTCCATCAGCTATCTTTCATCTCTTCCTTTGTTCCCCTTTGTCAGCCCTTATCCCCTCATTCTGTCTGTCCTCCTCTCTCCCTTTAATCCCTCGAATAGCCTCACCTTCCACAACGAGTCCTCTGGGGAGATTCTGGCCTCCTCCACTGCTGGCTCCGCGGAGACTCTTCCTCCTCCCAGGCTGGAGTGTTTCATCCCCTCCACTTTATTCCCACAAAGCAGTTCACAGTATAATGCCTCAAATATTTACCAAGTACTAGCTGCCTGCACCAGCCAGCATTAGGCTGAGTATATGGAGACAAATAAGACCCATTTACACACCAAAGATTTCCATTAAGGACATCTAAGGGCCCATAGACCAGCACATCTGCTTCAGCAAAGATCCCTCCACTGGTGCTTAGTCACTAATTCATGACTAATTCTTTGAGACTCCATTGACTGTAGCCCACCAGGCTCCTCTGTCCATGGGAATTTCCAGGCAAGAATACTGGCAGGGATTGCCATCTCCTTCTCCAGGGAATCTTCCCAACCCAGGGATCAAACCCACATCTCCTGAGTTTCCTGCATTAGCAAGCAGATTCTTTACTGCTGAGCCACCTCGGAAACCACACTCCAAACTCACCCCCATGCCCCACTCCACCCCAACATCACTGCCCTCTCTTTGGGGCTGGTTTGGGCTTGGGGGTTTTGACCACTAGCCTAAGCTAGACACCACCTCACCCAGCATCAGAAACACTAGAAAAGGGTTAAATAAGAGCACATGTATCAGCGGGAACCTCATATCACAACCTCAGCCCAGGACAAATTCTCTGCTTCTCCAGATACTTGATTAGTGCCTTTGGAACAATCCTTGAGTTGCCGAAGAAAACTGGCTTTACTTTGATGTTTTGCCAGCTCTCTCTCTCCTGTTCTACTGGTCTCAGCTGTTCTNGACCACTAGCCTAAGCTAGACACCACCTCACCCAGCATCGGAAACACTGGAAAAGGGTTAAATAAGAGCACATGTATCAGTGGGAACCTCATATCACAACCTCAGCCCAGGACAAATCCTCTGCTTCTCCAGATACTTGATTAGTGCCTTTGGAACAATCCTTGAGTTGCAGAAGAAAACTGGCTTTACTTTGATGTTTTGCCAGCTCTCTCTCTCCTGTTCTACTGGTCTCAGCTGTTCTGCCAAAGCTTTAGACTTATTTGTGTTTCCTCGCATTTTGACTTGGGGTGTTTGAGCAGTAATACTCAGGCTTTGGTTGGGATTTCTGAAAAACACTGTATCTGATATGAAAAACAGAAGATTTGGGGGGTGGGGTGGGATCTATCTCACTTCTAAGCAGAGTCTAGGATGCTGAGTCATTTGTTTTTAGCATTGTTATGGTTAGATGAAATGGGTCTATCCAAGCTCCCTTCTCCCCTCTGAGTCCTTCCAGGATGCCCAGAACCTCCGAAGGGGTATAGTTAGCCTTGGGGGAGGGAGTTGAGCCCACTCCCTACTGCCAAGCCCTCCGCAGCCTTCCCCATAGAATCTCTGGAGTCGCTGGATGATACAAATAAACTTTTGGAGAAACTCTTAATGCATACAAGGAAGCAGCCCGCATAGTCCCACAGAGAGTACAGACCACTAAGGTCCACTCAGGGAATGCCAACCCCACACCAGAAACATTTCAGCCTTACCTGCGTGGGCTCCCAGAGTCTGATTTCCAGCTGCTTCACCAAGGGTGTTTCCTATAATGAAAACACCTCACTCCTCAGTTCAGTTCAGTCGCTCAGTCGTGTCCGACTCTTTGCAACCCCATGAATCACAGCACACCAGGCCTCCCTGTCCATCACCAACTCCCAGAGTTCACGCAGACTCATGTCCATCGAGTCAGTGATGCCATAGCAAGTCCAAATCAGAATGTGTCCATTTCCCTTCCAATCTCATCTTCCCGTGGTCTGCCCAACTTAAGAATGATGTTCCTATTCTCCAGATGCTCAAATTAGAAACCCAGCATATCTCAGGGTTGGTATACATTGCCACCCATCCTTCTACATCCTTCCCCCTCATCAATTCTTTCACCAAGCCTAGAATATTCTATCTCCAAAATATATATCTCTGAAAAAAACAGAAACACTAATTTGAAAAGATACGTGCACCCTAATGTTCATAGCACCATTATTATTTACAACCGCCAATACACAGAAGGAACTTAAGTGTCCATCAATAGATGAACGGATAAAGAANCTAGAATATTCTATCTCCAAAATATATATCTCTGAAAAAAACAGAAACACTAATTTGAAAAGATACGTGCACCCTAATGTTCATAGCACCATTATTATTTACAACCGCCAATACACAGAAGGAACTTAAGTGTCCATCAATAGATGAACGGATAAAGAAGATGTAGTGTGCACGTCTGTGTTAAGTCACTTCAGTCGTGTGTGATTCTGTGCAACCCTATGGACTGTAGCCCGCCAGCCTCCTCTGTCCATGGGATTGTCCAGGCAAGAAGACTGGAGTGTGTTGCCTTGTCCTCCTCTCAGGGATCTTCCCAACTCAGGGGTCGAACTTGAGACTCTTACATCTCCTGCATTGGCAGGTGAGTTCTTTACCTTTAGTGCCACCTGCGAAGGCCAAAGAAGATGTGGTACGTATATACAATGGAATACTATTCAGCAGTAAAAAGAATGAAATTTTTTCCATTTGCACCAACCAACCTGGATGGACTTGGAGGGCATCATGCTACTTGAAATCAGACAGACAAACACTATATGATATCACTTGTATGTGGAATCTAAAAAATACAACAAACTAGTGTATATAACCAGAAAGCAGCACACACACAGAGAACAAACTAGTGGTTACCAATGGGGAAAGCGAAGGGGGACGGGCAATACAGGGATAGTGGAGTCAGAGGCACAGACTATAGGTCTAAGGTATAACTACAAGGTTATAAACTAAGGTGCAATGATAAGATACAACTGTAAGCTCCAAGGACATATTGTGCAGAATGAGCAATGTACTTTATGTGTGCTCACTTGCTTCAGGCATTTCCAACTGTTTGAGACCACACAGACTGTAGCCTGCCA
>SJYA01000605.1:175537-193093 GCA_006410615.1 Neotragus moschatus | reverse complement strand
TGGAATTTTTAACTCTCAGAATTGACTGCACTAAGCTTCCAGAAATTCATCAATTCCAGTTCGGGTTTTCCTACTAAAGCGCTGATGCCCATGGTAGTTTCCCCTTGAGACTCCCTATATTCACTTGTTTCTCCAGTCCTGGGGGCTGTGGTTTTCCCTGTGCTCTCACCTCTCTTACAGATCCAATAAGTTATTATATCCTTAGTCTGTTTAGCTTTTTACTTATTGTTAGGATAGAGGGGTGCCTTCCAAGCTCCTTATGTGCAGAATTAGAAACTGGGAGTGTTTCTNATGGTAGTTTCCCCTTGAGACTCCCTATATTCACTTGTTTCTCCAGTCCTGGGGGCTGTGGTTTTCCCTGTGCTCTCACCTCTCTTACAGATCCAATAAGTTATTATATCCTTAGTCTGTTTAGCTTTTTACTTATTGTTAGGATAGAGGGGTGCCTTCCAAGCTCCTTATGTGCAGAATTAGAAACTGGGAGTGTTTCTCAACAGATTTTTATCTACCTAACAACAGCAGTGTCAGTTCCAACATTCTTTCCACTGAAACCTTGGATAGCTCAACAAGCTCACATCTTGCAGATAGTAAAGATGTGTGAATTTTTAACTTGTGTGATTTTAATCTGTCCCAATTTTAGAGCAAACAGATTATCACATGGTCTGCTGGTGCCAGTGGAGTAGGTATTTTTGCCTTTGGACATGATATTATTTCCCCTACACATTTTAAAGCCTTATAATTCAGTAAAGTGAGGACATAGATAAGTCACTTAGCATTTGGCAAACACATGCACCGATATCAGTCAAAGTTAGTGACACGAAGTCAGGCATCATGGCAATCTGGCCTCCAGAAGTGGACATGTCAGAGGTACTGTGTGAAGTTTGTGTCCACTGCTCACTGTCTGCAGAGTCTGAGCCCACTGAGGGCAGCAGACCTGCGTTCATCTTTCTCTCTTCTATTTCACTATCTCCACCTGTGTGGACTCCCAGTTTATTTTTAGCCCACCTAGATATACTTTAGGTTATGCAATACACTTTCATTATTCTCTTTGCAACTAAAATCCCTGATACTCCACATGTGTTTATTCCACATATGTTTTTTTTCTTAAATAACCTTTTGAGAAAAGAAAGGAACAAATGGAGAATGTAGTATTTTAAGACAAATGTGTGGCAACTATTTGTATCCTTATCTCTCTCTCACACATATAACATGTTTTCACCTCTGAACAAAAGTACACAATTATTCCATTCATTCACCATTCTGCAACTGTAATCACTCAGTTCTCAGAAAATGCATACACTAAGATTATAAATTCTAAGTAATCTTTGTTAAAACTAAAATACATTCTAGAAAACAAACCTGCACTTATGAAATCAAGTAAATACACAAAGAGTTTTTATACATTTTCTGCCATATTTATATTCATGTTCTCTGAAAATATGTTATGATATTTAATTTTTTACCACATTAGCTTTAAAAATACCAGTTACCTAGTAAGGACAATTTTTAAAAACCTAGTAATTCAAATGATACTGCCATCAGTTGTGCTATGCTTATGATACTAAGATTTATAGCAAAAACTACATGAAAATTAAAAATAGAGACAACTAATAGTTTCAAAATTATCTAAGAAGGAATGCATTTGATCTAACTCCCCTTAAGTTTCATAGCCTCAGTTAACAGTCTATACAGTTCCTTCTCGAGACCTCATATGTAACGGTGTGCTGTCATAAGAAGCTTTTTCTACACATTTTGTATTTCACATGTTTAACCAGGCATCTGTGGTACACTCTCGTCCCCCAAGATATGACTGAAGTCACAAAGTGATAGTTAATCCATTTTATAATATTCTTTCATTTTATTTTCCATGATTCTTGGCCTAAGTTCACTCTACATTCAGAAAAGCTCTCTTCAGTCATTTTTCACTTTTGAAAAATAGCTTCTGGAGGAAAGTGACTTGAGGCCGTAAAAGGCTTACGAACTAAATGTGAGTTAAATTTGAACTGGGCCTTTGATTTCCTGAATTCAGAGTCTTTTTCACAGCTCAAGGAGATTCAATCAACCTAACTTTCAGAATCTAATTACATCCATTGTTTCAAGTTAACACTCTCTTTTCTTTCATTCATTAAACATTTGCTAAATTCCCATAATAGAATGTCTTCAGAATTCAAAGAAACATGCTGTTGGAAATGGTTTATCTTCAGTGTTTTCCCAATGTGGTTTTGTTGGCTTATTGTTTCTTCTTTATTAGTTCATTGCCATTGATGGGTTTGGTCACGTTTCATACATCCCAACTTCCTTCTCAAAGCATATTAAACCTCCATTTGTAGATAACTGAATTAGATAACACCTCTAAAGCAAAACACAGATGTCGAGGTGGTAGATTCAACATATTAGAGTTGGAAAGGAATGTAGAGGCAAACTCAGTCATCTCATATAAGGAAAAAGGAAACAGTACAAAAATGGTTTAAGATTTTATAAAATACCTG
Source organism: Neotragus moschatus (assembly GCA_006410615.1). Lineage (NCBI taxonomy): Eukaryota > Metazoa > Chordata > Mammalia > Artiodactyla > Bovidae > Neotragus > Neotragus moschatus. The sequence goes on along the minus strand of SJYA01000605.1, from coordinate 190,604 downwards.
GCCAAGAGTATAGGGACAATTATTGACAGGTGATGAGAATGCAGGCTTCTTGGCATGTGTGCCAATATTCTCACTATATAAACTACTACTTTTGGTACAATGATCACTAATGCCACTTCTGTTATATTTGCTTTTTACACTACAACGTAATTTAAACTATGTTTTAAATCTAAAAGAGATATTGTATTATACTGTTGGTTCTTCTAAACGTGCCAGGTCACCATTCTTTATTATTTTTATAATAGTAAGGTATTTCAAGGCAATTAAACTTAGAAGCCAGATGTCAGGAAAATATTTAATCTCACATGAAAAGAATTCTGATTAAGAGGCTTAAGAAATGCTGAAAGATTAATGCATCATTAAAGAGGATCAAAAGATAGGTAATTCTTAATTTTTGATAGCTTAATTTAAATTTCCTAAAAAACTACAAAAGTGCTAAACAACTTCATAATTCCTATATGAATGAATTCTATCATCTTTGAAATTCCAATAATCTTTTACTTTCTAAATCTTTTTTCCCTCTTGTCCTATTATAGTACTGTACTCTGGGGATGAGGCTATTCCCTTTCCCAGTTACCAATATGGTGAACATTTCCAAAGTACCAGAGAAAAATAATCAAATATTGTTTGACAAGGCAACATTTTTCAGTGCAAAATGCATAATTATTAGAAGTCAATGAAGTGAATTTTTGACCTAACTCCACAAAGACCACACTATTAGTTCTAAAAAGCTTTGTTTGTCTATGTAATCATCTATAAAATTTAAAAACTACAGTAGTTTCCCCTAACTCATGGGGTTGTTTTAAGGGTAAACTGAAGTGATAAAAGTACCACAACCACAATGGTGGTGGTTTAGTCGCTAAGTCGTGTCCAACTCTTGCAACCCCATGGACTGTAGTCTGCCAGGCTCCTCTGTCCATGGGATTCTCCTGACAAGAATACTGAAGTGGTTTACTATTTCCTTCTCCAGGGGATCTTTCCTACCCCGGAACTGAACCAGGGTCTTCTTGCATTGCAGGCAGATTCTTTACAGACAACCACAATAGCTGTTTATTAATCTCTTACCATTTGTGGCAGAGTTAAATGCTATATTTTCAAGGAAAGGCAGGACATGCATTTCCTCTACCCAACAGGTAAATCAAATAAACAAGCCTGGAGCTAACAAAATGGAAAATTATGTACTGACATGGGAAAGAAAAGAAAAAAAAATGAAATTTTACTTAAGCCTAGTCTCTGCTGTGAATAGCTGGTGTTACCTGAAAGTGTATTTTGTACAAATGAATGACATGTCTATTGTAAAAACAATAATATTTATTGAGATTACAATTCGTTTTATAACCCAAACAGATCTAAAATATTATGGATCTATGCTACATGCTATGTGAGGAGAGTTCGAAGTATAAACAACCTTCACTTTTTGTTCATTCCAGAATATAGTAAGTTCACATTAGTTGAAAACTGAGGAGTGATAAAAAAGNATTACAATTCGTTTTATAACCCAAACAGATCTAAAATATTATGGATCTATGCTACATGCTATGTGAGGAGAGTTCGAAGTATAAACAACCTTCACTTTTTGTTCATTCCAGAATATAGTAAGTTCACATTAGTTGAAAACTGAGGAGTGATAAAAAAGATAATTTTCAAGAGTAAATAGAATAAAAGTTCTAAAAATGGAAAATAACTGCATGACTTTGAGATAGAAAAGAGCATGCTTTTAAGTGGAGAAATAAAACTCTAAAAATTATGCAGCCTCCTTTTAAGTGTCAGTCACAGGCACTATCAGCTAAAAAATTAATTTTAACATTACTGACCCTTCCGATACTTAGGACAAGTCAAATGACATTCACAGCATAGAAGTGAAAAACTGGTAATCAACAATTTAATATATATTCAAATGAACATTATAATAAGAGAAAAATTTATGAAAGGGAATTTATAATAGTTTAAGAATTGTTGGTAGATTCTTAGGATAACTTCAATTTTGTAATTACAAAAGAAAAGGACCTCTAGGGTCTTTAGGTGATTTCTGATTATAGTCTTTTGTTTTAAAGCAAAAGATGTCTAAGAACTTTGCTTAGGTTAACCTTTTCAGAATTAGAGGATTCTGACTTATCCTAAATTGCTAATCTTTAACTTTCTAGAGAATGATGAGGGTTCTCCAGTATTTTCTACTATGCATGAATGTATTACCTACATAGAACTGGGGGTCCTTTAACTTTTTTCTCCACTTGGTCATAAAACAGATCTTGCTGTTATTGTCTCTTTCATTTGCTTGTGTGTATGTGTGCCCTCCTCATGCTGAATATAATAATTAAAATCATCAGGATGTAGTATATTGAAATGAACATGTTTCATCTTTTAAAAATCCTATCTAATCTCTTTTCTATCCCTATGTAGTAGAAATACATAGCCTATTGAATACAAAACAGATTTGGTAAACTTTCACACTACAATGCTAGCATTTTACAGAATTTAAAAGAAAAATGTGAATCTTATAAAGTTAAATTGCTTAACTATTTTTAAATAACTTGACCTAACTGACATTTATGGGATTCTCCACCCAACAATAGCAGAATACATATTTTTCTCAAGAATAATGAATCATTGGCCAATATATACACACTCTGGGTTAAAACACGAACTCTAACATATCTGAAATGATAGATATCAAATAAATAAACTAGAAGTAAATAATGGAAATTAAGCAGGATAACCCTTATATATTTAGAATTTAAGTAGGACATCTCTAAATAACACAAAGATCTTAAAAAGATCCTCAATAAAAATTAATGATAAATGAGGATAGTCTCTGTTCACAGACTGGAAAACTCACTATAACTAAGATGTCAAGTCTTCAAAGTTTAATATATGGAGTCAATGTCATCCCAATCTAAGTCCCAGCAAGGGATTTTCAAAATATTGATAAACTGATTCNAAGATCTTAAAAAGATCCTCAATAAAAATTAATGATAAATGAGGATAGTCTCTGTTCACAGACTGGAAAACTCACTATAACAAAGATGTCAAGTCTTCAAAGTTTAATATATGGAGTCAATGTCATCCCAATCTAAGTCCCAGCAAGGGATTTTCAAAATATTGATAAACTGATTCTAAAGTTTATATGGAAAGCTAAAAGATGGAAATCAACAACATGTTACTAAAGAAGAAGATTGGAAGACTCACATTGCCTGATTTCAAGATTTAGTAGAAGGGTATATATTTAAGAAGTGTAATATTAGTGAATAAACAAACGTGTGGGTCAACAGAAGTGTCACTACCAAACTCAAGATTTACCATAAAGCTACAGTAAACAAGACAGTGTGGTACTGTGAAAGAACAGATATATGGATCAATGGAACAGAAAAGGGAGCCCAAAAACAGATGCACTCAAATAAAGACAACTGATTTTTTAACCAAAAAAAGGCAATTCCATGGAGAAAGGCTCGTCTTTTTGACAAATGGTTTTAGAACAAATGGATGTCCATACAGATACTATTAAGAGAACAACAAGCCATAACTTGTAGAAAATATTTGCAAAATACAAATATGATGAAAAACATGCATCCAAAATATGCAAAGACATCTGAAAGCTCAATAACAAGGAAACCAACAATCTTCTGGGAAAAAATGGGCAAACTATCTGAAGAAACAACTCACCAGAGAAGATACATAGATGCAACTAAGAATATGATAGATGTTCCACATCATTCATTATTGAGAAACATACATTTAAAAATTAGAAACCACTACACACCAATTATATGCAGAGTACATCATGAGAAACACTGGGCTGGAAGAAGCACAAGCTGGAATCAAGATTGCCGGGAGAAATATCAATAACCTCAGGTATGCAGATGACACCACCCTTATGGCAGAAAGTGAAGAGGAACTAAAAAGCCTCTTGATGAAAGTGAAAGAGGAGAGTGAAAAAGCTGGCTTAAAGCTCAAAATTCAGAAAACGAAGATCATGGCATCTGGTCCCATCACTTCATGGGAAATAGATGGGGAAACAGTAGAAACTGTCAGACTTTATTTTTCTGGGCTCCAAAATCACTGCAGATGGTGACTGCAGCCATGAAATTAAAAGATGCTTACTCCTTGGAAGAAAAGTTATGACTAACCTAGATAGCATATTAAAAAACAGAGACATTACTTTGCTGACTAAGGTCCGTCTAGTCAAGGCTATGGTTTTTCCAGTAGTCATGTATGGATGTGAGAGTTGGACTGTGAAGAAGGCTGAGCNATTAAAAGATGCTTACTCCTTGGAAGAAAAGTTATGACTAACCTAGATAGCATATTAAAAAGCAGAGGCATTACTTTGCTGACTAAGGTCTGTCTAGTCAAAGCTATGGTTTTTCCAGTAGTTATGTATGGATGTGAGAGTTGAACTGTGAAGAAAGCTGAGCACCAAAGAATTGATGCTTCTGAACTGTGGTGTTGGAGAAGACTCTTGAGAGTCCCTTGGACTGCAAGGAGATCCAACCAACCCATTCTGAAGGCGATCAGCCCTAGGATTTCTTTGGAAGGAATGATGCTAAAGCTGAAATGCCAGTACTTTGGCCACCTCATGCGAAGAACTGACTCAACTCATTGGAAAAGATGCTGATGCTGGGAGGGATTGGAGGCAGGAGGAGAAGAGGACGACCAAGGATGAGATGGCTGGATGGCGTCACGGACTTGATGGCCATGAGTCTGAGTGAACTCCGGGAGTTGGTAATGGACAGGGAGGCCTGGTGTGCTGCAATTCATGGGGTCGCAAAGAGTCGGACACAACTGAGTGACTGAACTGAACTGAACACACCAATTAGAACTAGTAAAACAACAGCAATATTTAAACATCAATATCAATGGCTAAAATGACAAAACTTGACAAAATGACACATTCATGAGAATTCAGACCAGCAAAAACTGTCATTCCTGGTGAGATGAATGACAGCCATTTTGGAGGTCAATATGGTCATTTCTTACAAAGCCAAACATATTCTTACCATGTGATCACATTCCTAGGTATTTATTTACCCAACTGGTTTGAAAATGTATGTTCACACAAAAAAACCGCATGCAAGTAATTACAACGGCTAGTCATACTTTCTTTAGAATTCGTAGCAACCAAGATGTCCTTCAATAGTTGAATAGACCATGTGATTGCAGAAATCCATATGCATGTGTGCGTGCTAAGCCCCTGCAGTTGTGTCCTAAGCCCCTGCAGTTGTGTCCAACTCTTTGCAACCTCTGGACTGTAGCCCGTCAGGCTCCTCTCTCCGTGGAATTCTCCAGGCACCAATATTGAGGTGGGTCACCATTTCCTTCTCCAGGGCATCTCCTGAACCCAGGGAGTGAACCCAAGTCTCTTGCATTGCAGGCAAATTCTTTAACACATGAGCCACCAGGAAATGTGGATAGAGATTGGTAATTGTGATTNACATCCTCCAAATTATGACAGATTTTTCTTGATCTTAACAAGCTTGAAAAATACTGGTTTAGAATTCCGTAGATTCCATTGACTTCTGGGGTGTTGGGCGTGTTTTTCATGATGCAGGTGATATTATGAATCTAGGGGGAGAATGCCACGGGGGTGATGTGCCCGACTTAGTGGTGACATCAGGGGGATTATCTATCTATCTATTGCAAAGGGAAAAAAATAGTTTAACTCTACATTGTCAAACACATTTCTCCAATATGTTATTTTGTTTCCACCTGCAATCCAAAAATATATTAAGGAATATCTTTTGAGACTGTGAAAATATTTTCTCCTTAAACTTTTGCCCTCTAGTATTAGCATGATCTGTGGATCTTGCCTGCAGCAATTATTACTGTGGTGGTTATTAATGTTGTTTTTCTATTGTATTCTTTCTATATTTATTAATTTTGCAAAGAGATGTCGTCCCTTTCCTCCCATTTTATGCCTTCATTCAATCACCTACTATCATCAGTATGGATTCATACATATTTATTTTATTATTTCGGCCATAATCCAATGCTACTATTTACTTTGTTGCTCAAATTGTTCTAATTTTGGCCATTGGGAATGTTTTTAGTCTGGCTTCTATCTTTTTGACATTGTATCTTCCTTTTTCTTGAGTGCTATATTACTTTCTGGCAAAGCAAGATGCTCTCATTTCCTCTTATATTTCCCAATATCAGGTTTAGAAACAACTTGTCAATGGTTTTAATATATATTTCAAATAACATTTTTGTTTTTATTATGGTCAAATATAAAAAACGTANTTTTTAGTCTGGCTTCTATCTTTTTGACATTGTATCTTCCTTTTTCTTGAGTGCTATATTACTTTCTGGCAAAGCAAGATGCTCTCATTTCCTCTTATATTTCCCAATATCAGGTTTAGAAACAACTTGTCAATGGTTTTAATATATATTTCAAATAACATTTTTGTTTTTATTATGGTCAAATATAAAAAACGTAAAATTTAGTGTTTTAATCATTTTTGCTATACTTTTCAGTGGCATTATATACACTTGTACTATTGTGTAACCAATATCATCATTCATTTCCATAACTGTTTTATGTTCCCCCAATTAAAACTCTGTCTCCATTGAATAATAACTCACCTCTGGCAACCACCAGAGAAAGTTTGAAACTTTTACATTTTTCTGTCCACATAAATTTCACCACTATAAGTACCTCATGTGAGTGGAATAATAAAATATTTTTCCTTTTGTGTCTGGCTTATTTTGGTTGGCATAATATATTCTAATTTTATCCATAGTTAGCATGTGTGAGAATTTCATTCATAAGGAGTCATCTTTAATGTTACGTTATTAATATTTTTATAATATTCTCATAAATCATATTTTCTTAGACATTGGACTATCAGTTATTCATTATCAGGAGATTACCTTACTTTATACTAAAAATACTATGCTCTCTTAAATGGCTTCCCAGGTGGCTCAGTGATAAAGTATTTGCCTGCCATCACAGATTTGATCCCTAAGGTCAGGAAGATCCTCTGGAGAAGGAAATGGCAACCCACTCCAGTATTCTTGCTTGGGGAATCCCATGGACAGAGAATAATTTGTAGGCTACAGTTCATGGAGTCTCAAAACAGTCGGACATGACTTAAGGATTAAAACAACAACAATTCTCTTAAATGTTTTAGTAAAATATCCTGCTATTGCTAAATGTGTAATTTGCAAAGTGAGATAACTGTTTTAAAAAGTATGGCTTAAAACTGCTGCTTCCGCCAGAATACAGAAATAAGAGAAATGTCATTCCAACACTAACGATAAGAATAATTATTATAATTTGCAAACAAAAATGTTAAACAAGCCAGAGATTTTTGGCAAAGTGACCACCTAGTCACTAAAAATCCAAAATGTGACAAGTTCCTTCAAGAAAAGATGTAATAGGTAACTTTCACTCTGGCAGCAATGAATGGTGAGGGAAGTCATCAAACACTGGAGAGAACAAAGTAGATCAACATTTAACAATGTTTTTCAACTTTCAAGGAAAGCATGGATAACAGTTTATTTTTCCTGGGAGTCCAGATTCAGTGTTCATCTGCATACAGTTGCTAACTCTTCCCTAAGGGCCATGGCAGGATGCTTACAACAAAGACTGAGAGTTAGGTATAAAAACTCACAAGCTGAGAAAGACTTTTACAAAAACACAGACACATCAGTCATTCTGTATCCAAGGATGGAAAAGAGGAGTACAGAACGAGGCGAATCCCTCCAGCACTCCACACGCTACAGAGAACAGGAGGCAGTAAGTATCCGCCTTAAGGGCAGAGAGTCTTTAAGATTGTGATTAGAGTAACCGATCAATTTTTGATTCTAGCTTATCATGTTCTATTTCTTTGAAATATTTTGATGGAATCAACATATCTATAGAAAGCCTAACTGCTAGGGAACTAAGCCAACGTACAATCATTCAGTCATTGTAGTATATGCTAATTACCAGGAGTTAGAAATAGCTTCTTTGATAAAGTTCTTGCTAAAGAATTCTACTTGGATTGGCTCCTAAAATCATATCCAGATGTTCATTACTACAACTTCTCTCCCCTCAGTGTAATCAGGTTTGGATCCAGCTCTGTATAATACATCCCATTTACATACTGTCTCTGTAAGAAGAAAATTATCCACAAGCACCACTCTCTTCCTTAGTGCACTGCACAGAAGAACATTTTCCCTGCTGTGTATCTCAAACACATGGGTGTGCAAATGAGGATGTAAAATCAGTTAAGAATTGAACTGCTCTGCATAATAAGACAGTGTGAAGAGAAAAGAAGCAAGGAACCAACAAATGTGGAATTTATAAAAATGGCTTAGCTGCTGCGTGTGATGCGATTACATATAAAACTCCTGCAAAGAATTAAATACATCTACCAAAGAAATGAATGTTTTATGGGAGTATCTTTTGATTGAGAGAACAAAAAAGGCAACTAAAATTCACAAGAGCCTCAGCACAGAACAGAACAAAGATGACAGTTTAAGAAGTCACCACCCAAGAAGCAGAGGAGGCCAGGAGAGTGAAAGTGCTGACAAAATTAGCAAAAATCCTTAGGGAAGATGTGGATTCTTATAGACCATGAGACTGGTTGTGGGGCTCAAGAAGAGTGTGTCCGCACTGCCTGTGCACTGGGCCCACCAGAGGTCATTTCAGTTCTATCTGCTTTGAGAATTTCCCTTTCTCATGCTTATGAAAGGTGAGAATCCTAAGCTACCTCCCAACATCCCCATACTCCTGCACACAGTATTCTAGTCCATCACTTATTTTGGTTTAAATGTAAATATATAATGTTTGGACATAAGCAAGTAAGATTATTGTCAAGGGAGTGAGGCCAAATTTGATAACAAAATACTTCCCAGTAGTAGAATCATAAGTGGGAGTGATGTCCAAAATTTGAAGACTTGTATTATTAGATTAAGTGATAGAAATGATTATGAAAATCGGTGGGTGAAAAATGCTTGAAATTAAATATTTGGAAGATTAGGTTTTAAGGACTATTTATTTTACATGAATACTTTAAGGAGAAAATATATCTGGGCTTGAGATGACTAAAATCATATTATGGGAAAACACAGTTCAGTTCAGTCGCTCAGTCATGTCGGACTCTTGGCCACCCCATGAATCACAGCACGCCAGGCCTCCCTGTCCATCACCAACTCCTGGAGTTCACTCAGACTCACGCCCATCGAGTCAGTGATGCCATCCAGCCATCTCATCCTCTGTCGTCCCCTTCTCCTCCTGCCCCCAATCCCTCCCAGCATCAGAGTCTTTTCCAGTGAGTCAACTCTTTGCATGAGGTGGCCAAAGTACTGGAGTTTCAGCTTTAGCATCATTCCTTCCAAAGAAATCCGAGGGCTGATCTCCTTCAAAATGGACTGAGTGGATCTCCTTGTCCAATGGGAAAACAGGGGTATTACAATTCTTAATACAGTGACAAGATCTCATCTGGGTAGTTACAATGATTACACATACATTTTCTTCTTATTCTGTTTTACTGATGAATATTTTGTGCCCTGACATACATTTAGTGTGCACTTATCTTACATATTGGAGAACAAATAAAATATAGAATTGGCATATTAAACGGGATTATCCTTTGTGCGTTTCATATGGATGGAATATCATCATCTCACCATCCTACATCAGCCTCTCCATTTTCTTCTCTTTCAGACCAACTTTCACCAGAAGTTCTTCGAAAACTTAATAATAGAATGATCAAATATGAAAGAATATTAAATATTATCTAGCTCAGCAACCATTCTTTTATAGGTAGGGAAACTAAGTCACTGGAGATTAAAATGATATTCTAGTTAGTGGGAGAAAAATGTGGACCACAGTACAGTCTTGTCTGTTCCCAGTATATCTGGTCACTCATGCTACTCAGACCAATCCCATTACCTAAATATCTCGCTACCCCCAAACTTTATCTTGCTGAAGAGTCAAAATTAACTATGTTATGTGTTCTAAGAATGAAATTAAGCAACATATGACTAAATTTCATTTATAAACTGTTTGCCATCAGGCTAAACCTGACAAACTGAGGATTTCATTTCTCATTTTTATTTTCAAGAAATGTTGGGATATTTACAAAGTTTAATGCAAATAACTGAGTTATCACTATCTCTGATGAAGGAAAAGAACACTTTATTATTACTATTTTTCTATAGTTACTAGATTACTAGAAACACTGCTCTCAATTAGCAAATGTTTTCTATTTTTGACTTTGGAGCAATGTAATGGCCAATCTCCTCTCATTTCCTTCTCCCCAACAAAACTCTAAACAAATGAAGAAATACATATAGAGTAATAAAAAGAATATTTGATAGCCTGATTATGTGTGGTTTTTTTTTTTTTAATCTTTCTTTCTGTTACTACTTGCTAAGTAGACAAGGGCAGACCAATAAATGGGGAAGGTGATGAGCTTCGCATTTAAAGAGTTCCATATTAAATTATTGATTTAGCAAGGCATAAAACGTGAAGTGTGATCAAAAAGATCTGCATGATGACCTTTGTGATTACAGTGTAACCACAGTTGCGTTTTGTTGGGAATACTAATCTATCAACATGCCAAGTTGCTGCACAAGAAGGCATATCATTTGCTCCTAATTCTTTCAGGTATTTCCAAGATACCCTGAAACTGAAAGCAACATGCCTTGTCAAGGTAAGTAACTGCCTACACATTATGATGATACATTTTTCTTTTGTGTAAAATCTTTGTTTAGAAAAAAATGAAAAAAAAAAGTTTGAAACTATGACTTTCAGCCTTAAATATGTATTCTTCCTTGAAATATATATTAAATATTAAGAACACATATAACCCTAAATCCTTTATATATTATGTGCTATAAATGAACATAAACACTCTGATAAAATTATTACTAATAAGTGCAGCAACACTGAAAATATTAATAAAGATAACTTATAAGATAATTCCACTTGAACTTAATTTATTATAAAATCAAGAGAAAAGGATCTTATTTGGTTGTATCAAAAACAACCCTCTGTGTGTAATATATGCAGAATAAAACCTTACTAAATGAAATAAATCTATTATATATCCCTACTAACAAGATTTGTTTTTGAAATACTATCTTTTAAAAGAAATGTCCATTACTTAAAGAGTACCTCATTCCATGTTTTAAAAAATAAAAAAAAAAGATGTATATGTACTAACTGCCAAAAACCTTTTTTTAAAAAAATCCCTAGATAATTTTCAAAGGACAAAGGGCCAGCCAACAGGACATCCCCCTGCTTAAATTGTTATAATTTTATATCAAATACTGAAAAATAAGTATATTTTATTCAAATAAGGTAAAAATATAAAAAGTTGTGAGAACTAGTTGATAATCAAATAATGAAGATAAACAGAAAAATAGCAAAAAATAGTTTTGCTATAAAGTTTGACCATATCAAGAAATAATTATGCTATAATTATATATACATATGTGCATATACATATATATGTATAATATTCAGTGTTTGGTTTCTTTTACTAATTATATATCTTTTCATATAGTAAAATACATTTTCTCTTAGATGGATAGAGAGAGATGTATAACTGTGAAGAAACCAACCTAGTAGGTAGGAAGAAGAAGTTTAGCAAATAAACCCATGTTCAGGTTTGTGGAATATAGCAAATAAATAAATTAGCCAGTATACCTAGATGGATATGAAATAAAATCAGTCTCTCACTTCTGGGAGATAGAACCTTCTGATGAAGCCTGTGATACACAGAGTAATAAAGATATAAATGTTAAACAGGACCAAAAACCGTGTATATAACTTGGGAAACTTGGAAAGGAAGTTGACTGGAGTAAATGCTATGGGCTTGAAAGTCTTCAGAGAAGGCAATGGCACCCCACTCCAGTACTCTTGCCTGGAATATTCCATGGACTGAGGAGCCTGGTGGGCTACAGTCCATGGGGTCTCAAAGAGTCGGACACGACTGAGTGACTTCCCTTTCACTTTTCACTTTCNGCATGTAGTTTAAAAATTTTATGCAGTTCAGATTACCTTTTAAATAATTTTAAATTACCCAGTTAAATCTACACAATTTGTAGCAAAAACCCTGTATACAATTATGATCATGATAATGATGATAGCAACAGATATTAGTGCTTACTGTGTACCAGATCTTCTTCTAATAAATTTGTATATAGACTCTATGCATGTTTACTGATTTAATCTTCACCGTGACTGCAGCCATGAAATTAAAAGATGCTTACTCCTTGGAAGAAAAGTTATGACCAACCTGCTGCTAAGTCACTTCGGTCGTGTCTGACTCTACAGTCCCATAGGCAGCAGCCCACCAGGCTCCCCTGTCCGGGATTCTCCAGGAAAGAACACAGGAGTGGGTTGCCGTTTCCTTCTCCAATGCAGGAAAGTGAAAAGTGAGAGTGAAGTCGCTTAGTCGTGTCTGACTCTCAGCAATCCCATGGACTGCTCCATCCATGGGATTTTCCAGGCAAGAGTACTGGAGTGGGGTGCCATTGTCTTCTCCAATGACCAACCTAGATAGCATATTCAAAAGCAGAGACATTACTTTGCTGACTAAGGTCTATCTAGTGAAGGCTATGGTTTTTCCAGTAGTCATGTGTGGATGTGAGAGTCAGACTCTGAAGAAGGCTGAGCANAGGCAAGAGTACTGGAGTGGGGTGCCATTGTCTTCTCCAATGACCAACCTAGATAGCATATTCAAAAGCAGAGACATTACTTTGCTGACTAAGGTCTATCTAGTGAAGGCTATGGTTTTTCCAGTAGTCATGTGTGGATGTGAGAGTCAGACTCTGAAGAAGGCTGAGCACCGAAGAATTGACGCTTTTGAGCTGTGGTGTTGGAGAAGACTCTTGAGAGTCCCTTGGACTGCAAGGAGATCCAACCAGTCCATTCTGAAGGAGATCGGCCCTGGGATTTCTTTGGAAGGAATGATGCTAAAGCTGAAACTCCAGTACTTTGGCCACCTCATGCAAAGAGTTGACTCATTGGAAAAGACTCTGATGCTGGGAGGGATTGGGGGCAGGAGGAGAAGGGGACAACAAAGGATGAGATGGCTGGATGGCATCATGGACTTGATACACTCGAGTCTGAGTGAACTCTGGGAGTTGGTGATGGACAGGGAGGCCTGGTGTGCTGCGATTCATGGGGTCGCAAAGAGTTGGACATGACTGAGCGACTGAACTGAACTGAACTGATAAGGTATAAGAAGGTGCTTTCTATTATGTTCTGCTTTAAGGTCCATAGAAGTAATTTGCCTAAAATACAACAGGTTTTAATTATCTCACTGAAGTAATAAAGTCTTGTTAAATCAGTTTATACATCTAACATGTTAATGCACAATATATATCATTTTTTAAATTCTAGACATACACCTAACACTGCAAAATTGATGCATTTACATTAAACTCATATTGAAAGAAAACAAGTATTTGCTCTTCCAGTCAGATGATTACTCCAAGATATATGCTCATCAAAAAGATCAGCAAGAATTTTATGGCTTATGAGCCATGTCATAGCTATGGTCACTAACTAATAAGCCACATTCATTTCAGTTATATGCCTAATTAGTAAGAAGGTGGTATTTTAATTATATATATAGGAAAATAAAACAAATTTAAAACTTAATTGATTGGTTTTAAACTGACTATGAAAACAATGAGTTTAATACGAAAAAAAGGGAGGAAACAATTATTGAGCTACTAGAAACACTAATCAGTAGTAAACTTAACAGATACATTTTTATCTAAAAGAAATTTTCTTGTTGTTCAATACTGTCATAGGAAGAATTTTTACTCTAAGTTTATTACACTCCAGAATTAACATGTGCACATACAAACATTACTCATCTACACCCTAGAATTTTTAAAAATAATTTCTTAAAGATTACAGAAGTTTTAGCATAAACATTCAAGAAGGATATATAACAAAACAAAAATTTCTTTGTATATGATTGTGTTTCTTATACAAACAACTGCCTCCAACAAAAAGGGCCTAATCTAAAAAAAAAAAAAAATTCTGTTTGAAAGCATTAGAGAGCTACCAATGTTGGTAGGCTCTAAAAGCCTAAGATTCTAGAAAAAAAAAAATATATATATATATTCAGAGATAAGACTCATATTCAACAGTATTTTCATTTGTAAATAGCACAGAATGAGTGATTGAGAAGTTCAGTAATGTGTCTGCTAACTAAAGATTTTCCAGTATTTTAGGACAGAGGAGATAAAAATTAAACTTCTGGCATATCAAGTCATCTAAGGTTAGAAAAAAAGTTTTAAGAGAAATAGGCAATATGGAAAATATATTTACAAAGAGAGCTCTCCCTGGAGACCGTAAGCCAATCAAAACCACTAAAAGGCTGTAAGCCTAAACTGTTTAGCAACCTCATAGTGCTGGGCTGTGAGAAATGAGCAGAACAGAATTTAGGTTGCAGCAAAAGGTCGATGATTCATTTAACAGTTTAGGCTTTGAGGTGGAACCACTAATGATACACAACCTAGGAACAACTGTGAATCAGATTTAGATCAGCTATCAATAGCTGAAATCTAACTTCATATAATCCCAAAATTCGATAAATTTATTTTGTTAAAAATTTTAGGTAATTTTGTAAGATTTATATGAAATCTGAAATTCAGCATTGTACTACTTATCAAGAGTTCAAATTAAATAACAAACTTTGTAGAGATGATTAAATGTATAAATATTATATAAATGTAAATACATAATTGATACAAAACAAATATATCCTGAGGAAAAGAAAATATGTTTGAATTGTTACTGTTGCTATCAGTTAAGTTCAGTTCAATCACTCAGTTGTGTTCGACTCTTTGTGACCCCGTGGATGGCAGCATGCCAGGCTTCCGTGTCCATCACCAATTCCCAGAGCTTACTCAAACTCATGTCCATTGAGTCAGTGATGCCATCCAACCATCTCGTCTTCTGTCATCCCCTTCTCCTGCCTTCAATCTTTCCTAGAATCAGGGTCTTTTCCAATGAGTCAATTCTTTGCATCAGGTGGCCAAAATATTGGAGTTTCAGCTTCAGCATCAGTCCTTCCAATGAACATTCAGGACTGATTTCCTTTAGGATGGACTGGTTGGA